>JAGPOY010003035.1:0-13754 GCA_018983105.1 Silene uniflora
TTTTAACGGTATCAAATGATTGAGACGGGGACTATTAAAACATCAATTGAATTTTCTTTTTTAACATTATCAAATGATTGAGAAGGGGAGTATCAAAACATCGAATGAGTTGAATGTTCGCCCAAAAAAATCCATAGCAATTAGAGGTGAGTTAATTTTTATAACCCGTGGAACGCACGTGCATGAAATCTAGTTTTTATTAAAATGAAGTACAGTTGATTGTCATCTCTATGGACTTTATCACTAAATCTACAATTTCTTTCTGGACGATGGATATAGATGATAATTTGATTTCCTCCGACCCAAACCCAATAATTCATTCTCGTCTCTACGGACTTTATCTAGCTAGTGGCATCAACAACTAACCGCTCTGTTAATCTCCCTATGTTTGTATTGTAACAACTTTTATTTCAAATACAGTTTATCGTTGTCGAAAAAAATAAGTCAAATTATAATCCAAATTAAGTCCAAAGTATCATAAATCTAGATAATGAATTTAACTATACACTTGACTTATTCTCTTATCCTAAACCTAAACCCTAAAGCTAAGAATATGAATACACAATAAATTGATGTGCTAAAAATAATATAAACAACACAATTGTTACACACACGTTGACCAAACAAATAACGGTTAATTTAGATTAGTCGTATAAGTGTATAACTTATCCAAACATCTAGTTGTAAATTATTAATGCATGCTACTTTTTCGTCAAATCTACTATTATCGTCGAAAGGCATTGTCATTGCTGACAATTAATCTAGCACTTTTGACACACGACACAAATTCATAAACATATTTAGACATTACTAGTGCTTGGTGGTAGCCTTGTAGGGTTGCCAAATCGGACCAACACATGTGTATAACAAATATATATACTAAAAAGAATTACCCAAAAGATCAGAACGATGTATGTGCCACGAAGATGGTCTCATGTTTAAAAAAATTTCATTAAAAAAAATGTTTCTTTTCGTATTAATATACATGATCTAAACTTAGGGTTAGAAATATCAATGCATGTATGTAGATTTTTCACTATTTACAATAGACATGTTACAGTTCCTTGAGATCGTCCGGAGGAAAAGAAAAAAGGAAAAAAGAACTCTTTTTAAACGTATAGAAGCAGATATAATACTTACTTTAGTGGATCACTTTATTTTGGACTAAACTTAATCGTTACAATAATAGCATTATAAATAACATGTCCACATATATTGTATTTAGACTCATAATTCTTACACTAAATACTTAATACTTAACCTAACACAAAAAGTTTCCCAAAAAAAAAGTATGGCATGGGTACGTTTTATAGCGTAGCTTGTTAGATAGAATCAATTAATCTAATAGTAACTTATACTTCGTATAAAACTGTATTACACGAGCAATCAAGAGTCAATTTTAGGTCATCACTTGAGCTGAGTAACGAGTTTTTTTACGTTTTGGTGTAAAAGGGAATTATAGAAGTAAATTAAAACCGGATTTGAAATCATTTAGGTTATAATATTTTATTTCATAACTACTTTACCAGCTAAATTATCTGAATTATGCAGTAATGCATGTTTATATCACTCTCTAAACACCCTTATGTAATTTTTTTTTATTTTAACAGCTTATATATATTAAGTATATATGAGACGGTGGTACTGAGACTCGTCACCATCCAATGTTCGAGGAGGATACCTATGTCATTTTATCCATGCGGGTATATGTCATTAATGTTAAGGTGAAAGAAGGGTTCCAAGAATGGGTGAAAGTGGAGATGACGCGATATTGCATGGCACAACACGCGTTTGTTGTTTAACAATTACTCACGTCTCAACTCTCACGTGTGTTGTTTACGCGACAAGCAACAGTCGATAAAAAGGTCACGCATTTGACAACTACATTCTATCTTCCACGTTTTTTTGACTTTTATTTACTGTGTTAAATGTCTTCTTATTTACTATGGGCCTAACAGCCGCCCCTTAAGTTGATGAACATCAACCACTAAATCATAGCCATCATATTTCATAGCTTCCTTTTGCATTTTTATGATCGGAAAATTCTTGTTTAAGACTGGTGTATTAGTGAAAACGGAATTAATCTAGTATTTAAGATTACTAAAAAGTTTGCCCATTTATCTAATTGTGGTACTATTTAACGTGTTTTAGTTTAGAGGTTGGCAACTTCGACTAGTCTGTCGGTTCGACATTTTAATTCTAGAGGTGATTTAGAGGGCGGCAACTTCGACTCATTTCATTGAATTGCATTCATATATTTTTCAAGTTATTTTTATAAATAACTTTCCCTAAAACAGTGCTATCTGATTTATAAATAAAACGAGTCATGTATTACGCGTAAATAGATATGACAAGTTTAGTTTATAACAACACTTGAATTCTTTTTATTTTATCCGGTTCAAGATTGTTTACCCACAAGTAGCATGACATGACATACGTGCGTGGACTTATTAACAAAGAAATGGACGTTATGTAGTTCGATACCTTTACTTTATTTGATGTTTTATGTATTTATTTGGAATGTGACTAACTTTGTTTGTTTCTTTAATTTGATTTTGTTCGCAAACGGATGATATATACATATAATTCGTAAAGTATATATGTATAATAATAATGTTAATATTTCGAACGTAGCTATATGGAATTTTCATTGCTAATCAAAGAGCAACGCGACGAGTGTTAAAGTATACCGAGTGTGAAGACCTTGTGCAAAATACAAATTCTTGTATAATTCACGAGGAAATAGCTTGGAAAGTACCTCTAGTTTGTTTTCATAAACTAATTTTGACAGATTTGTATTACTTAATAACGTATATTGGGTGTTTTCTTACAAAAGACGATTTCAACGAGAGAATAATTTTGACGGGAGCTAAAACAACAATAGGAAGAAGTAATTAATTTTCCGTATAAAGTATGACATTTATAAATGTCTCTGAATTTTTAGAACTTATCATTGGATCAACTCAATACTAGAGATGTTTTGATGGAGTAGGTGTTTAATATTTTCACAATTTTTTTATGAATCAATGTTTTCAGAAGTCTAATAATAAATAAAGTTGTGTGGCGAATTGTAAACATTCGTGTTTAATTCTCTCATGACCAGGTGACACAACATCCAATGACTTCTATTTACGTCCCTCGTTCCGAAATAATGACGAGGGCTAATCTTATTTTGTAAGATTAATCAATCGGTTTTTATTACCTTATACTTCCTTTATTCCAGTAAATAATTTACATTTACTATATTTCGTAATGTAAATTATTTATGAGACACTAGGAGTATGTATAAGAAAACACAAAGATCTAGCACTTGACTTGTCCAATAAGTATACATAATATAAAATCAATAAACAAACAATGAAAAATGAAAAAAAGCCTTGCAAGAAAAGCCTTCCCTAGTTCATAAGTTGCCGCCTTTCGAGTGAAGAAAGGAAAAAGGACTTTCTCTACACGCTTAATAAAACCAATTCATACTAATAATTAGCCACTCTTGTAAGAATTATTTATTTAATTGGCAATAAATTTATTAATTTATAATCACCAACATATTTGTATAAGACAAATATGAAATAATCATGTATAACGGTGTTAGGTATTTTCATTTTAACTTAATTTCAACTTATTTTAGTTCAAGTTAATTGCAATTAGTCTAGTTTAGTCAGCTGAACCCAATTTAGCTCACTCCAACTCAAATTAACTTTTATTAGCTGAGTTTAGTTCAGCTTTATTCATTTATGTTCAGTGCACTTCAATTATCCAGTTCAATTTCTTTTAACCGAAAATAGTGAAGTACCCTATAAAATGGTGATAATATAATTATTATTCTTCTTATTTTTTTTTATAATATGAATCATGATTTCCTGATGATTATACTTCGCTCATCCTTTGTTTTTGTATAAAACCGTCTTATACCAGACTAACAATTTATATAGTACTCCCTCTACACATAAGTGTTCACCCCATTTCTATAATATATGTGAGGAGTATTTTAATGAAATGGGATGAACATAAGTGTGTGGAGGGAGTATTTAATCATTGAAAATATGACCTTAACAAATAAATAGTGCTATACAATTGGACAAGGACAACCATAGGATTACTAGTCCATTTCTTCACTTTCACTAGTTAATTATATCTCGATCTTTGTTCAAATATATAATTATGAAAGCTTAATCTTTACAAAATGGAAAAACATTAAAGGTTAGGTCCAATTTGAATCATAGTTTGAGCTGAAAGGCTAAAAACAACCCCAAAAGTCATTTTTGACGTTGATTAGATACGCTTATTTACAATTTGATGCCCTTGATTATTTGTGCTTTATTATAGAATTTCTTGTGTACGTCTCGTTTTAAATCGTTATTTTCTTGCTATTCGAAGTGAAAAATCAAATACCAATTAACTACAAAATGTATTTGTCTGAAAAATCAATACCAATTTTCAGATACACAAATAACACCATGTCAACCAACAAATTAGAAAATTGAAAATGGTGATAGTTTCCATAAATAGTGGAGTAGTACTTCCAAGTAGATAAAACGTAGAAAATGGTAGCTAGATTATGCTTTGTTCTTTTAAGTTAAAAAGAGTTGAATTAAACTGAATTAAGAGATGAACTGAATTGAGCTAAACGAAGCTGGACTGAACTGAAATAAGCTGAAATTAAGTTAGAAAACACGAGACCTTAATCATTATCAATTCTACAATTTGTGCAATCATCGTTTGCAAAGAATAAACTTCCTACCATATCTAATTTTTTTATTGCCAAAAAAAAAGACAGATGCCATGGTCTATTTGATTTTAAACATCCAATCAAACATTCAACTTTTGATTTTAATCTATTTATAACATGTTAGATTGTTTGTAGTTGGACTTACAAATTAGAGTACACTTTATTCTTATTCCTCTTGGACCTGTCCTACTTCTATAAAGCTTCAAAGTTTAGTCACTTCAAAGTCTAATTATTCTTCTTATCATTAGTCGGGTGATTGACACTAAAAAGTCTTAAAAAAGAAAACTTTTTTCATAATTCTAGGACCGTGCAATTTTATGATAACAATAAACAAATAAAAAAATAAAAAAATTATAAGATGTTAGGAAGTATATTAGAATTAAAGAATCTTCAGAATCCATTTTCGACAAATTATATTGGAGGAATAAATCTTCTATCATAAAACTTCGTAGTTATCGTTTATGATAAAGCTCGTGAATTTAAATTTTTAAACACGTTGTTGTAATAATAATGGAATATTTAACAATAACATCACCACCTAAGTGTTCCAATGATTTCAAGAAATCGCGGGGAAAGGAAGGGTCGAATGTAGACGATCTTGCCATTGCCCTGGCAACAACACAAAGAGGTTGCTTCTGAGTAAGACAAAATGAAAATTACGTCGAAAACTGCATCGAAAGACTAGTACTTTACAAGAAAAATTAAACGCAACAACTTTTGTTAGTCATTTTATTTTATTCCACCATAATAATCAAAGGGGTTTTTTGTCAAACACAACCTTTAAAAAACTATTTTTTCCAAACACCACCTTTAGAAAAAAAGTTTGTCAAACACAACCTTTAATAATTTTTTTGTTGTCAAACACGACTTTTTGGCCAAAATTTAAGCGCTTATAATGGGCTAACTTTCAGTCGAGGTTTAAGATAGCAAACGAGGTCGGTTTGAGGTGTTCTTGAACTCGTTGGAAAGGTTGGAGTACAGGCTTTCCATCGGTTGTAAACACGGTGCTCAAAGGTCTCCTTATGTGGGGTAGATTAGTGTGTAAAGGAAGGCTAGTCACAAGGAGTTGATGTAAGACAAAGTGAGATTTTTTCGTGGGTCAATTCACTCCACTTGAACCACCATTTGCAACCAACGACTACCAAAACCAACACAACTACTATATACCCTGCACTCCCCTCAACGTACATACCAAATTTCAAAGCAAACAAAACATCCTAACCCCACTAAAAAACCCTTGAAAACCTCTCTAACAACTTGTTGTAAACTAAAATTCTAACCCTTTCTCTGACCAGCCTTCCTTTACACACCAATCGACCCCACATAAGGCCACCTTTGACCACCGTGTTGACAACCGATGGAAAGCCTATACTCCAACCTTTCCAACGAGTCCAAGAACACCTCAAACCGACCTCGTTTGCTATCTTAAACATCGACTGGAAATCAGCCCATTACAAGCGCTCAAACTTTGGCCAAAAAGTCGTTTGACAAAAAAAAATTTATTAAAGGTTGTGTTTGACAAACTTTTTTTTTTAAAGGTGGTGTTTGGAAGAAAAAGTTTTTTAAAGGTTGTGTTTGACAAAAAACCCTAATCAAAGAGTACGATTCCATTAGAAATATGGAATATTTAGCAAATACGGAGTATAATTTATTTAGTGTTTGGTCGTGTTGTAAAAATAATTCCTTTTGTCGAGCCAAAAATGTTTCATATGCTATGCAAACATGAGGCAATTTAATGGGCCAAATTTGAAGAACCAAAGTATCAAATACTTGCAAGATAGGGACCTGAATGCAGTTGTTACATCACCACAGTTTCACTAAACTCTTGAACCGCGAATATTGGAGCATCTGCATGTAAACTCCAATACATTGTAGCTTGATTTCGAGAATGTAAGTGTCATCAGTTGCGTTGAATTCCTGTTGGTTCCATCAGGCCTTCAGAGTCGACCCGTTCGCCCTTGTATATACTGCCATAGAGGCCTAGCTGTGATTTTGTAGCTAGATGTAGTTCCCAACCCGAATGGCTCACCCTTAGATAAACTCAGTGGCATCTTGAACAAAGGGATCAGAAGGGTAGTCTCTGGAACACTCAACAGATAACAGTGTGGATTGGGTGGTTCAGCTACACGTTTAGTATCTACGTTTGATCGAAACACGATCAGCATGTAAAAAGCTTACATGTAAAATGTACTACTTCTAAAATAAGCCGAGGAAAGGAAGATTAGCTGGGAATGATTAGATCTCAATCCCAATCGAGCAGCAAACTCATATTTTTAAAGTCTAGACTAGATTATGATAAAATTGAATACGATGAGAGCCTCCCTGACTCCGTAACTAGTTGTATTTCTTTTGCTGTGGGCTAACGAAACACACAAGAGTACTCGTTGCTCTTGGTAGATGAGTACGACGGTATAGGCGACAGTATCTCAGGTTGGTGGCTTGGAGTGAGACGGGTGGAAACGATATACAAACGATACAAAACAATGTTACCACCACCTTTCCCTAACGCCTAAAAATAGGCGTCAATGCCTTTTGACATCATAGACTCTTATCCTACCCAGGATCTGAGATTAGACTAAGAAATCCAAAACCAAATTTCGCAATGTCATGGGGGAAGACGAGAAAAGACAACCAGGTGCACTTGCGATAACATCCCTTAACAGTTTATAGGGAAACTTTACGGAGAAACTTGTAAGAAACCAAAAAGAGAGATTCAAAAACAAACCCAATGACCAACAAAACAAGCATATCCGTAATAAATAGTCATCGAACAATGTCATAACAAAACTGACAAGATAACGTTCGCCCATTAAAGAGTTTCCCAAGTATTCTACGCTCAAGACGATACACTGAACTACTTTCAGGTGACAAGAAAAACGATCACTCATAATATCAAGAACCTGAACCAAAAAGAGTTGGAACATTCTTAGAAGATACGGTAGGGTCTTCCCATGGTACTCTTCAGGTACAAGCACCTAACCTGTCAAAACATAAACCGATGACAAGGGATCAGCCTTTGATGAACACACTACAATCACATCATCTGATTTGAGAAATGTGTGAAACAATTCAGACTGGGATGTGTGACGGGGGTAAAATTAAAGCAACTTACATTTTGCCAATTCTTCTTCAAGAGGGAGACAAGGAAGTTGACACTCATTTGCACGTTCTGGAAGATCTGCTTCTCATCCATGCCACAGTTACCAACAGCAACACCCATGCAAAGCACCTTCTTCAATTGGAACTTGATTGTGGCCTTGATCTCGTTCACCTTGTTCTCCAGAGGTTCTTGGTGGGTAACGAGAGTAGGGAACTTACCTGCAGATGCATCACAGAGGAACCATTAAAAACAGTTTAGAATTTGAAACAATAGTAACGAAGTGAAAAGGAAAAAAATCAAATCAAATACGCAGATCTATGCATTAGATTTGCTCATTTGCGATTTCCATTACGAAGCAGCAATGGATAATAAGCCCATACTTAGGGTTAATATTTTTCATGCCAGTTGTAACGTTTATGGTGGGACTCGATAATATTTAACCTAAACAGTCCTACAAAACAATAGACTACCAGGAAACATTAGGCAAACAAAATCTAATGAAGTATTACTTGCCTGCCTTGTTGAGACCAGGACCGAGCAAACGGGGAATCTGCTTGATGACAGATTCTGAGGCAAGGAAAGAATGGTACTTCTTAGCAAGCTTCTTAACCAACTTCTTGTTCTTGTTAAGCTTTTTCAATGCTTCGACGTCCATCGATTCCAAACCAACTCTCTCAGCCTACAGCAAGTCAACACAATCAGCCACTCAGAAAACTCAAGTGCAATGTCATTCAAGAAACCTGAATCTATCCAAAAGATAACAAAGTAACATGCAAAAGGTTCAGTCTAATATCCCAAAAGCTTTATTGTAATTACCTCCTCAACGTGTTGAGCATCTCCAAGCATGCAAACTTTCATCTTGGGACGAGGAACATGGGGCAATTTGACGGAACCACTGAAACGCTTGTCCTTTTGGGGATCATAATTCTTCAGACCAATCTGGAGCTCGATTGTCTGAACAAATTTCCTTTCCTTATCCTTAGCATCAGTTAAAATGCCAGAGATAGCTTCCCTCACAGCATCACTCGATAACTTACTGCAAAAACATACACACATTACACACTTG
The DNA here is from genome assembly GCA_018983105.1 of Silene uniflora. NCBI lineage: Eukaryota > Viridiplantae > Streptophyta > Magnoliopsida > Caryophyllales > Caryophyllaceae > Silene > Silene uniflora. Next base: position 8,896 of record JAGPOY010003035.1, read on the forward strand.
TATTCATTCCACCAACCAACAAATACATTCATCAACACTCGACTTCCCAAAGTACTACAAATATTCTTAGCACATTACTACACTTCATATACTTATATTTCGGAGACACCAAGCACGAGATGTAATCTACAAGTCTCCAAAACCCAACCCTAACAAAGATCACCAAACCTACAGACCGTTACTTCAACTTGACTAATACAAGTGTAGTCCGTAAAACAATTTCATAGTTGCGCCTAAAATGAAGTTTTGTAACAATGTCAAATCAATTGATTTCCAATAACTTAACACCACATACTCCAAACACATCAAATACAACAAACCGACCACAACCGTATAGCACTCTTACCTATCCGTAATCTCATCTAGCACTCTCGCAAATCCATAATCTTATCTAGCACTCTCCCAAATCCATAATCAAATACAACAAATGAAGCACAGCCATTTAGCACACTCGCCTATCCATAATCTCATCTAGAACTCTCGCCTCTCCACAATCAAATACAACAAATTAAGCAAAACCGTCTTTACACTACCATACAAAAATCACAGCTTTCGATTCAGATTTCACTATTTATCACGATTTGCTTTCCCCAATTTCCTTAATCATCTTCTTTCCAAACATCTTTACATATACAATTACGCATTGACGGTTTCAAAGGATGATTCATGTAAGCCGACTTCAAATTAAAACCTAGTAGCATCTAGTAGTATAAATCAAACACACGGAAAAACCACACAGCACAAATATACTTCCTCTATCTCAATCATTTATTCACCTTCGATTAAAATACCACCCACAGTAAATATAAAAGGTAAATAAATGATCGAGACGGAAACGGTACAATCAATCCTAGGCTAAACTAATAATGAAATCAAAAAGATTAAAACTTGAGTGTACCCTTTGAATTAAGGGCCATTTTATGAAGACCAACAACAAAAATAATCAAAAAAATGAGAAGATTAACAAAAATTAACGTACCTCATGATGAATCAAACACTACCTGCAAAAATAAAAGAGAAATGGAATTGTTAGATTAATATGAAATTAAATTAGGTTAAATTGATGATAATAATCTAGAAATGAAGGGAGTGAGCGATTGATTGGATTACCAGGAGAGAGAAAGAGGGGTTTAGGGTTTGTGGCTGCTGACTGAAGCCAAGAGTATTTGAAGGCGATGTTGAATTGAATCTTTAATAGTGTGATGAACCCTAATGGGCTTCATTCTTCTTTTGGGCTCTTGCTTTGGCTTATGGGTTATGAGTTATGACATGGTGTATTTTTCGATGCGAGTACGGATTTTCTGTCTCATTTTTTGTTAGAGGCCTCGAGTGTCTCTTTTATAGATTTGTTATGGATATGAAAAACGGTTTTGTCAAAAAGGTAAAGGAACTTCGGAGTACGTAAGATAAGACGTGAAAATGGTATCCAGATTATCGTACTAGACATCCTCTTTAAGTCGGTCAAATTACTTCATCGTTTATCATTTTTAGTGAAGTAAATTTGGAAATATCGCTAAAAATACAAAATTTGTATTAGACGGTTTATAAAATATTTTTATTTTCACTTTATATGATGAGGTGATTATATTAATATATTAATCATTATTGTGCGACTAGCTTACCGGAGACGAATTGAAATGGAGAAATTTTTATCGATGTTGAGTGATCAAAAGGTGATATAGCTTTGACGATCAATTAGAAGCACAATGTAGAAATTTACTTAACTTGATCTATACTGAAATTCCCCCTCGAAAATTTATGTAATAGGGTGACCAGACTCACCAGAGTACCAGACTACTGTTCCCCATATCAATGAGCTATTCGCATGGTTTCTTTTGCTCGTTTCATAAATGATAAATCATAATATATCGGTGAAGTACTTTCCCTATAATTAGTTTGTTCTCCTCTGATCTTATGAAGTGACCGCTCTCTTGTTATGAGCCTCACAAACTTCATGAGATACAGAGTGTTTCTTATTTCTACTTCCATGTTATACGAAGTATAAAGATAACAGTCGACAAAAGCTGAAGCAACAGCGAGTCAGCGATGACCTCAAGATGAAATTTACTCCTGGTAGAAATATTGCATGTAAATGCTGCATCGTTACAAGTACAAGGTTTAGGGACACGACAAAAATTACAGCTCGATTTGTCACACAATAGGAACTCGAAACAAGGCCCCAATGCATAAGTACAATAAAGCATCCTAACATTCCTAAAGGCTCATACAGTTCAATGTACAGCAAACACTTAAAACGAACCTGCAGCTTTCATTTCTTTAGTAATGTTGACGGAATTCAACCCCGGTCATGAATACCACCCTTCATGCCTTTACCGGCTAAACTAGCTGATATAGTGATATATATGCAAGATTGCAAGCTACAAGTTTCATCATCTTCATCATATAGCATTAAAGCAAGTCATGTTTCTCAAGTGAAATAAACGGTTGACATTCCTATCTTTGATGTGTGTTGATTGCTGTAGAAGAGCCAGACGATAGTCACTGAAGATATGTACTTCAAAAATAGATTTACTCCCTCTTAGAAGCGTTATAAAGGTGAGATGTGAAAACTGAAGAAGCACGGAAACTTATAGCAGCAAGCATCAGGAAGAATGCATAACAGATGCAGAAATTGATGCCCAGAAAGTAGGTCAGCTGCAAGAAACCACTCATATCTGATGTGGTATAGAAGTATATACTATAGGCAAACATAAATATAGCCGTTGATCCACCACGCAACACTGACCTGCAACAATTTGTCGTAACTCTTCAAGATATATCATCATTATAAGAAACAAGGAAAGAAGAATAACACATCTGTCAGATATGGCAAGTGGACGTGGCAAATCGGTCACTTGAGTATGGTTGTTATGGGTTCGGTTGTGCAATTATATAACAATTTCGTGTATGGGAATGTTTGACCTCAGGTAATTCGAGGCCTACCCGTTGGATCATTTTTGAATCCTGACTAAAAGTTTCTATCTTGATCTTAAGGAGTAAAGACTACTTCAAGCTGTTCATTCTAGGTCAGGTCAGTTAAGGTCGGTCATTCAAGTCAGGTCGGGTCAGTTTTGCCAGATTTACGGTGACGAGCTTTAATTATGTCCACTGGGACTGAACTGTACGTCTGCACACTTGTGTTTAAAACATATACAACAAAAGAAATAAATAAAGCATACCTCCACCACCATCGAGGATCTTCGGCAGAGAGTTGAATGAATGTCAAACCAATGCTCAAAACAGAAGTAAGAGAAATCAGGATTGCGAAAGTGACAAACAGAACACCTGGTTGTGTGAATAATTTGTAGCTCCATAAACTGGCGTAAAAAAGATGCAACTCCACAAGGACTCCGCTGAAAGGTAAGAGGCCTCCGATAACAGCTTGGCTCTGAGTTTTCATATACCAAGCTAATGGAGGAATCTCCCTCGAGGATCTCTTAGGAGAAGGCAATGGTTTCCTACAAGCGTAGTGATGCCCAGCGATCCCTCCGAATGCAAGAAAAGGGACGGTGATAAATGAATAGATAAGCAACAATAAAATAATAGTCCCTAAAGGAAGGGCGGCCGTGGCTCCATACAACACCGCCACTGTATTAAGAACAGATAGCACAAGTAACACTGGTCCCATTAAGATTATCCCAGTCAATAGTACACTTCTTTCCTGCATGATTAGTAGTCGGAACCAGAGTCAGAAATGCACATGTTTGATTTATCTCCGTTATCTTTTGGAAGAATATTATTACCCATCCCGTTTTAGCAAACTGGCAATAGAATGAAACTGTGGTATATCCAGCAATTGCAGATGTCAAAGTGTATATTGCAACCAGAGATGCCCACACAGTCCCACGACTGTAAGGCTCGATAATACTGAGCGACATCAATATGAACAGGCAGCATATCCTGAAAAAATTTACAAGGGAGGAAATTAGAATTGGACTAGCAGGTTTGCAGAGAATCATGCTTGAAACATAATAATGAATTTGCTGGAAATAGCATCGCCCATCAGCAGACATGACAACCTTACAAGCAGATAGCCAAGAAAATACCTCTATTCTTAACAAGTCAACCTTTTTTTCCAATTCCAATAGATTCAAAGATTCGTTATTCGGTTACTCCTTGTATTTGGAATAAGAAGGAATAAAGTAAAATCATTCACTAAGCTATTACACATCTTAAATAGGCTATAACTCAAAACATTTTGTTTGTTTTGATTAAAAAAACCATTTGGTTTTAACTTTTACAAACACACACTTTACTTGCATCTAAAGATCACATGCCTAATCAGGCTAGAATATTTACAGAAAACGAATGTACTCTGGCTACAAAACGTTCAACAAGAGACGAGACATATTGTGAGTCATGATTTGAATGTCGCAAAGCCAACAGCAGAACTTGAATATTGTGTAAGATGAGCTGATACTCAATTACTCATTACATCACTTTTTCAGCCACATATCAGGGAAATGAAAACAATCAAGGCATGTAAGTCATTTCAAACTAAAGTTAAGGTACGAGAAACCGAAGGCTTGTTGTACGCCTTCCCAAGCATACATACCAGACGTGATGGTGCTTAGGGAATATTAAGCCTGCGAACACCAAGTCACAGGAAAATCTTTATATGAATTCAGACATGTTAAGGATCCAAGTTGCCTTACACGAGAAAAATTTGGGTTCCACATCCAAGAACAGCACACAAGAGTGATACATATGGTGGGCATCTGGAAATATCACCATCAATGCATGCTCGCCCAGCCTCATTATCATCATCTCCTTGGAAATACCTAAATACAAAACCATTAACAGTCGAGTGCAGATAACCAAATCCTTACTGAATTATCATATTACTTATAAGCAATAGA
>JAGPOY010003036.1:0-13754 GCA_018983105.1 Silene uniflora
GTGATTAATCACCCGGTTAATGGCAATTCATTCCTTAACCCTTCAACTTTGCAATTTAAGATCTTCTCATTCTCATTTGGACTTTCCTCTTTGGGCTTGACTTTAGTTGACTTGCATTTCCTTTTGTTGCATTTGGTCCATCAATTTAGACATGCAAATCCATGATCATACTCCATACTTAGTCCATTTTCTCCATGCTTAGTCCATTTTGTAGCTCATACTTAGTCTTGTACATAAAATGGTCCATTTTGTAGTAATTTAGCTCATAAAACCAAATGTTCCTACAAAACATGTCAAATTCCACAAAGAAGACTAAAAGTACAAATGTTAGCTTAAAACACTAAGATAAGTGCAAATAATCAAGTAAAATGAAGCTAACAAAGGGGGTTAAAGTATATAAATTATGCACTTATCAACTCCACTCATTACGAAAAACTAAGCAAAATTATCTTTCCCAGAGGCACTCGGTCAAGTAATAGGACATACTCGGTCGGTCCTGCCTACTCGGCCGAGTCCCTCTCCATACTCGGTCGAATGCGCTCTTCCAGAAGCCACAATAAAAACCCCAGATGGTCCACTTGGTTGAGTACCTTGGTTTACTTTGTCGAGTATCCTAGCTTACTCGACCGATTACAACACAAATCCCAGTAATTACCCATTTTACATATGACAAATACCAAATAATCCAAATTCACATGTTCCTACCCACGACGCAACGGTAATATTTCATGTTTATGTTAAACATGGATCCCCGTGATGCGTAGTTCACATGTATCTTATGTCACTGCCTTACTCATGCTCTTACTCAAACATTATATTCCAAGTGCATGTTGTACATGTTATATCTATCGATGATTGCTTTTGGAGCTTATTGCTTGAGTCTTTGATTGAGGTAGTGTGAGTATAACGACATTGTTGGGAGTTGAACTCGTGCGTTCTTCGACTCGGTTGTCAAATGTTGTACTTATGTACTTATGTGTGTGGTGTCTTTGTGCATATGCTATAGTTGACTCTCCTTGCGGCCTGTTAGTTACAGTTATGTGAGTAACACCCCCAAAACACCGGGAAGCCTTTAGCTAGGCCTTCCTAGAACTTGAGGGCGTCACACGTCTTGGTTTGCCCAAGGAAATAGAAAGATGCAACATATTGGTAACACATTTATTGCATAGATAGGTTTAAAAGTCAAATACCATAGTTAAATAGTTATACAACAAAGAACTAAAGTTGAGGCCTTAGGGCCCAAATGTTACAAACCAAATTTAACTCAAATGTTTCTAGATCGACATAAAAACTAGGTGATGACTCGCTAGCTGGATAACGCTCCCAGGCCTCCAAGCACCATCCCAATAAAGTACACATGTCAATCAACTGCTTGTCATATGATCAGAAATATCTTATTGTTCGCCACAGATATTTAAAAACATAAAACGGTCCGTTCCAATACTACAATTGGTCACATAAGACCCAAATCACATATGAACCCCAAATATCTACATCACAACTCGTCACATATCGAAACCCACTGAACCACCTTCATAGTCCACTCCGCCATCTTAACAATCCCAATGACGGCATCGAAACACCTTCATGAATCATTGTACAGCGGCTTGAGGTGCTCGCATCGTAACACGGAATACCGAGTTTGAATCGCAACACGAACCAATTAACCCGAACCATTAGTTGACACATCCTCCTTGGGGGTGGGTCCCTCGAAGTGTAACACCCCGATATACAAGAGTACCCTACCCAGGGCTACCCAAGCAAATAAGGGCGTTACCATCTCGGTTTTCCAAGGTAGTACGCATCATAGAACAATAACGAAACGTAATTTAAATAAAGTTTAAAGTGTTACAATTCCAAATCAAACAAACTCCAAAAGAAAACCAAAAGTACGATACAACTGTATAAACAACTACTGTCAACTAAGAGACTACAACACTTGCGATGACTCTCCGTCCCATCCCAACGCAAGCATCATCATCAAGCTCCTCAACCTGCTCAGCCAACTGCTCACCACCCCGAATAGATCACCACGATTTTTAAAACAGTTAAACGGGATCAGTCAACTGAATATAAAAGTAAGATAGCCAACAACAGTAATACAATCATACAACAGCGGAAGCAAAGTAAAACCATCGTCACTGTTCTCCAACTCCCTTTCCTCATAAGTAACTGACTATACGCCGCAAAGTGTAACCCTGCCAGATTCCCATCGCAACGGGTAATCCACACTGCCAGTGGGGGACCGCAGCCTGACCCACCAAATCCCCGCTCATGGCAACGAGTGAGCCCAAGTCCTTAATGTGCACATCCCTCTCGGTCGAGAAACCCGAAGAGGCGACAATGGGGCGTGATCCACCTCTCACGGTGACTCACACAGCCAGAACCAAACTACAATCCATCATCCATCTCAATCACCAATCCATAATATACAATCAACAAATCAATAATATCAATCAATCAACAATCATCACAACATACCGTCTTACAGCTATAAACAACCAACTGAGTAGGAACACCTACCTTATTCGAAATCCTCAACAATCAATCACAGCAAAACAAGTCAATCGCAGAAATCGCCCTCTACGAATCCGTCGCCAATTAATAATAATATCAATCAATCACAAATCCCTAATTAAACCTAATTAATATAATTAGGGTTCATAAACTAATACAAGAGAATTAGACTTTACGATAAAATAATTGAGTCGGGATGGAAATTGAGCCCTCGTGTATAATATAATAATATGTATTCGTTATTTAATTAATGGTAATAATAATAATAATATTAGTATACACATATTATTTAATTGGTAAGTTTCCTAGCAATTTCCTAATTGCTTACCTTCTTCTATAAATATAAGGGGTAGACCTATTAATTATCACTTTTCACTTTTATAATTCATCACATAAATTAAAGGGAGAGAGGGAGAATTAAAGCAGAGAAAAGCAAAGGAATTAACTTTTATTACCGCCTCAAGGTAATACTATAAGACCGTCTTTGCCTTGCTATAACTCGTTAATTAGACCACCGTATGACTAGCTAAGAACGTGACCATGACCGTGGACAACCAGGGTGTGATCGGACCCACGTTTGACCACCACAGACCGGCGGGAAAGGGGTGTTTGAAGGGGTTGTTATTGGGTGGTTCATATGTATGCATTACACGTTTTATATAAGCTTATGACCCCATACTTGACGTGACTGACCTAGGCTTGGGTATGGTAGTTCTTGGTGGTGCGTCTACCACCAAGGGTGGTCGTTGGTGCGTCTACCACCAAGGGTGGTCGTTGGTGGTTGCCGGAAATTCAAGAAAAACATGGGAATACAGGGCATAGTTGGTGTTTGCGTGAGACCGTCTTAAGACGAACGCCATGACTTCGTTATTGACTCGTCGGGGAAAAAGGGACCACCTTTGGGGTCGTCGTGGGACAGAGGTATCAACGGTGGTGTCCATGGGTGGTATGGGCGGTTGTGGTGGCCGTGGTAACCCGTTTTATACACGGCCGTGTATAGTTGTTGGTTTGTGTAATCTTAAACTCGGGTTTAGGCAGCGTGTTTATGGGTTGAACCTTGACCCAATCGACCTCGGTGGTAGGTGGCCTGGTTAGGGGTGGTGTGAACTGCCATGGTTGGTCACCTTGTGGTTGATTGGTGGGGTTGTGGTTGGTGTTTGGTCGTTTTTACAAGGGTAGTCGAGTCTTACCATTAGCTAAGGGGATTGTAAACGCTGGACTTGGCTGACCTCTTGTGGCGGTTAGAATGGGCGTATTGACGGGCTGAAAGTCGTATGCCTATCAAATAATAATTTATAATCACTCACTTGACTAAACTACTAAATAGTAATATAGCGAAAGTAAGGGTCGAACCCACAAGGAAGGTCTAAATTAATTAAAGTGTCTTAAGAGTAGAGAGTAAAGTAACCAGTTCAGGGGGGATTTAATTTGGTATGATTAACTAAAGAACTAATACTAAGCAAATAATAAAGATGAGCAAATTAAGAGATTTAAAGGTCTTGGGACAAGCACAAATCCGCAACTTAATACCAATTGATCGTCGTAAGACGGTTCTAATTAATTATCTTGACTACCTTGTCGTGAATTATGAAATTCTAATTCTCCTTAAGATTAGCTAATTAAAACGTATCTCGTTCTTAACTAGCCCTAACTATTAAACAACCGTAACAATCCAGTTCAAGGTTTAATCTAACAGCTGCAATATGAATAGAGAATTCGACAAGGAATAAATAGTACATACAATACAGTTGTACTTTAGATATATGTTAATTGCTCCCAAGAACTAATATCAACGAATCCCGTTCAATATTAATCCCTAGTTGTTACTAATGTAAAGTTAATCAATAAATCCTATTCAATTAATGATACTAACAATAGAACGATGAAATAGATTACTAGTCGGCCACCTAGAAATCATAAGACAACATTCATAATAATTATAATAACAAAGCAATTAACAATAGTTAAGACAAAGTTTAGAACTTTCAAACTCACAATTGAATAATAAGTGCTTCAATGTCTTGCACCAAGAAAGGGAGGAATTAGTTCCTCATAGTAAATCTAGAATAATTCTTAGGGTTCTTCTGTAAAAGTTGCATCAGTTTTTCTAAAACTAATAATCATAACCTATATAGTAATTAGGTATAAACTAAAGTAGGAAATAAAGTAATACGGAATACAATAATAATAATCGGAACAAACCGAGTAGAATAAGGAAAATAAACTAAAACTGAATCACACGCATAACACAAGGCTGACGTTGCTGGTCGCGTGTAGGTCGCGTGTAGGTCGCGCCTAGGTCGCGCGTACGGTGAATGCAGGTTGCGCTCCAGGCTGATTTTTCCTACATTAGCGCACTCAATTAGTGCACCTTAAGCGCACCCATCTCAGGAATCTTCATAGGTATCCGGGCCTATCTATCCTCGGACTTGACTTCGTCTTAAACATGTAAAACCGACCCACAAGCTCTTCTTCATCATTTCCAAGCTTCATCTTCAATATTAGGAACCAAGTTCCGCCATTGTTACAACTTCAAGCATTGTAGCATTATAACTCATAAAGTACCTTCTTTGTCACTTGAACTTCACTAATTCGAGCCTCGTAACACATACTAAAACCGTCTCATCACGTATGGTGGTTGGGCTGGTGGTCGAAAGTGCAAGCCCACGGTGGGGTTGGGTGGCAGAATTGGTGGTCGTCAAATACGGGTTATATAACCCGGGTTTCGTGGGTGTTTGTGGGGTGGTTAACATGGTTTATTCGTGGGGTTTATGTTGGTGTTTGTTGGGGGTGATTTGTTATAATTAAGACGAGTTTTGATCGTTAAATTACGAAAAGAATATAATTAAGTACTTAAGTTATAATTAATATAATTAATTAATTATATGAATTGTTAAGTAGTTATTATTATTATTATTCGTGTTAGGTGACGGATTTATTGAAGAACTCTTTTAATTGATTTGCTTATTTGAAATTGCTGAAAAGGTAGGAATATCCTACTCAACCTTGTATTATTGTGCCTAAGCGTATTATATTGAATGCGGTGATGGATGCTATTGTTATTTATGCTGTAGTCGATTATTATTGATAAGTCATATCACTATTGCGATGAGTTGAGCATAGCATGAGAAATGCTACTGTTAGTTGTGCATAACATGAGTTGCTACTGCCAGTTATGCATAGTACGGAGGGTACTACTGCCAGGTGAGCATGGTACGAAAGTACTACTGCCAGTTATATAGTTGAGCATAGCACGGTGTTAAGGGGGTTGTGCTACTGCCAGTGAAATCATGACTTGTTTGATTGGAGGAGTTATTAATGGTTGGATGTCGGTTGTTTGTGTTACTGCAGTTGTTTATTTATACTGAGTTATTATTGTTGTTTATTTTATTCCTACTCAACCGCGAGGTTGACTGTGTATTCGTAAACACTTGTGATGAACCATAAATGGGGAGCAGACTTGCAGGTGCTTGAGTTAGATGGACTTGGGAGCTTATTGGGATGCGTGAGGATTCGGCCAAGACTACCTAGAAGTTTAGATCACCTAGTTTATTTATGTTATTCAGTTTATAATTCCGCTGCGCTGTATTTATTTAATTAATCAGTTGGTTTAGAATATTTGTAATAAGACCTTTGAGTTTATTTAATAAAATACCTTTATATTGTTTGTCTTTTATACTTACTACCTCAGGGAACTGGGATGGTAACTCTCTTATATTTTTGGGAATGTCTTGCTAAAGGCTCCTAAATAAATGAGGGTGTTATATCCACAACTCGACGGTGTAAGTCCGCGTAGCTCTTTTCTCGATCTTGAGTTGCTTTCATTTTCTAGTCGAATCATCTTATCTTGTTCCACCATTTCCTGAACCATTTCGGGTCCCAACATAATAGCTTCAGAGCTATCATCCCAGTAAATAGGACTTCTACACTTCCGACCATATAAAGTCTCGAAAGGTGTCATGCCAATACTAGTGTGATAGCTATTGTTGTATGAAAATTCGATCAAATCCAAACAATCTTCCCAGCTGCCCCCGAATTCCATAACATAAGCCTGCAACATGTCCTCCAAAGTTTTAATGGTACATTCCGTCTGCCCATCTGTCGCAGGATGGAATGCAGTGCTCATATTTAACATTGTTCCCTTCAACTCCTGTAGCTCTTGCCAAAATCGGGAAATAAACCTCGCATCCCGATCAGATACAATATCTTTCGGTACCCCATGTAGTCTTACCACGTTCTTGCGGTACCCATTCACCAACGGATGCTTGCTCCATGTATCTTTCATAGGAATGAAATGAGCTGACTTAGTTAGACGATGTACAATGACCCAAATCATATTATTACCTTGCACGGTTCTCGGTAATCCCACAATAAAGTCCATGGAAATCAACTCCCATTTCCACTCCGGCACATCAAGTGACTGAATCTTACCTTGAGGTCTTCGCTGCTCACCTTTAACCCTTTGACATGTCAAGCACTTTGCAAAAAGTTTAGCTAAATCCTTCTTCATTCACGGCCACCAGAAAGTCTTTTTCAGATCTTTGTATAACTTATCACCTCCAGGATGGATTGAATACGGTATACAATGAGCCTCCTTCATTATCATTTCTCTCATTTCCTCATCAGCTGGCATACACCATCTACCGTCGAACCGAATACTCCCATCTGTATGAATAGAAAATCTTGACATATTAGCTTCACCGATTCGTTCTCTCCATCCCTGAATCTTAGGATCAAGAAGTTGCTTCTGACGTAAATCAGCATAAAATTCAGGTTCCAATGTCTGGTTGGTGATTGCATCTCCATTGTGAATCATGTAGATTCCCATTTTGCTCACCTCGTCCTTTAACTGCATTAATGATAAGGATGTACATAGGGAATGTACACTTTTCCTGCTCAATGCATCTGCCACTACATTAGCTTTTCCCTTCCAAGTAGTCGATCTTCATGTCATAATCCCTTATTAACTCCATCCACCTTCTCTCTCTCATATTAAGTTCTTTTTGAGTATAAATGTACTTCAGACTCTTATCATCTGAAAACACTTTAAAGGTTGCCCCATATATATAGTGCCTCCAAATCTTGAGAGCGATTACAACGGCACCGAATTCCAAATCATGCGTCGGATAATTCTCCTCATAAGGTTTCACTTGTCTTGAGGCATACGCATTCACCTTCCCATTATGCATTAGCACACATCCCAATCCATTCTTCGAAGCATCCGTATATACTTCAAAATCCTCATTTCCCTCTGGTAAAGCTAGGACTGGAGCTGTGGTCAAACGTTCCTTTAATGTTTGGAATGCCATCTCACAACTCTCATCCCAAGTGAAGTGATTCTCCTTCCTTATCAATGCCGTCATAGGCCTCGCAATGGTTGAAAAATCTTTGACAAACCGTCTGTAATAACCTGCCAATCCCAAGAAGCTTCAAATCTCAGCTACGTTCTTTTGTACTGTCCACTTGGACACTGCCTCAATTTTCGCAAGATCCATAGAAACGCCGTCTTTTGAAATGATATGCCTCATAAATGACACTTTCTCCAGCCAAAACTTGCACTTCGTGATCTTTGCAAATAGTTGGTTATCGCGCAGTTTCTGCAATACCAATCATAGATGCTCAGCATGCTCCTCCTTAGTCTTTGAATAGACCAAAATATCATCGATGAAGACCACCACAAATTGATCTAGAAACGAGCTGAAAATTCGGTTCATTAGATCCATGAACACCGCTGGCGCGTTCGTTAGCCCAAACGGCATTACTACATACTCATAGTGACCATACCTCGATCTGAAAGCTGTCTTTGGTATGTCTTCCTCGCGAATTCTCAACTGATGGTATCACGATCTCAGATCAATTTTTTAAAATACTCCGGCTCCACTCAATTGATCGAAGAGATCGTCAATCCTTGGCAAATGATACTTATTCTTCACCGTCACATGGTTCAGCTCTCTATAGTCAATACATTATCTAGCTCATGTTGTCATCCTTCCTCTTCACGAATAGCACAGGAGCACCGCAAGGTGATATACTTGGTCGAATGTATCCCTTAGCTAACAGATCATCCAGCTGCTTCTTTAATTCATCCAACTCTTTTGGAGCCATCCGGCAAGGGGCCTTAAAAATAGGTCCCATTCCCGGTTATAGTTCCACGTTGAAATCGATGTCTCTCCTTGGTGGTAATCTCGGTATCTCCTCTGGAAAAACATCTTCGAACTCCTCCACTACCGGTATCTCTTTCGATATAGGTACCTCCGATCGATCATCCTAGGTGTGGCACAAAATCATCCGACACCCCTTCCTCAGATATGACTTCAAAGTTATTGCTCCGATTCACTTAAACTTGGGTTTGACAACAAACCCTCTATAAGACACTCTATCCTTCTTAGGTTTCCATAGGGTCTCCTTCTTCTGATGACAGTCAATACTAGCTCTATATCTACTTAACCAATCCATACCGACGATTACTTCAAAACCGTCTAAAGGGAATTCCAACAAATCGAATGGAAAGCCAACTTGTCCTATGACTAATGATACATCTTTGTACATCTTATTACATGACACAGCCTCCCCCGATGGTATGAAAACATTATCCCTTACAGACTCATATGCTTCTAACCCCAATGATATTGCATGACTCTTAGAAACAAAGGAATTAGTAGCTCCCGAGTCAAACAAAACAAAAGTCGGTACATTATTGATAAGAAAAGTACCAGTGACGACTTGAGCATCATCCTCAGCTGTCTGCTTATCCATTATGAATAACTTCCCACTGCTTTTCTGGCCTCCACCCTGCACTGTGCTTGATGCTTGCATTTTATATAGACTTTACGGTCCATTTTGGCACGCATTTCTATGTCATTTAGGTGATATAATGTCACTTTATGCCCCGAATATGCTACTTTGTACTTTCATTGCTATTTTGTAGGTACAAGCCATGAAGTAGTGAAAACCGAGCCGAAACTGTCCCAAGTATGCACATTTAGGAGAATGGAAGAATCGGAACAGATACTCATGCATTGGGAAGCGCGAAACCGTCCCAAATCCAAGTCAAAGGCCAAGTCATACGCTAATACGAGCTAGAAGAGGAAGAAACCTCGATCGACTCCTGCTTATGGTCGATCGAGTGAGTCGAATGGACTGAAGGCCTCGATCGAGCTGTCCTGTGCTCGATCGAGTGATCATTGTTGAAGAAGGTCTCGATCGAGTTGGTGTTGTACTCGATCGAGAGGTTGGCTGAAGATTGTTGCTCGATCGAGAGGTGTTTGTCTTCGATCGAGTAGTTATTGTTACTGGGCCTTGGTCCGTGACGCATTAGGTTTTAATTACGCATTAGTTTTATTATAAATAAGATTAGCACGCTAATCAGGATTATCATCTCTTAGTTTACATCTTTATCATCTCTTATCATACACCTTAAACACTTTGCTACTGTAACTTTATTTCGGGTTTGCATTTGCTTGGATCTAAGTGTTCTTTACGCCAGAATTCTTGAGACTGTATTCCCTTTCTCCTTTTAATCTTGATTTATTTCACTGTTGCTTTTATCTCTTGTTCCTTATTGTTTATTTTCTGCCATAATTTAGTTTACGCAATTTATCTATAATTACAATATGTCTTCCATTAGTTATTCCATGATATTTGATATTGACAACATCGATAGCATGAGTAGATAAATCTGTTGATATGCTAGGATGAGGAAAACTGTGGTAGATGTATGATAGGTTTGATATGTTAGGTTAGTTTTGAGATAAGAATCGTTCTAAGCAAATTAATTGTTGATTGGTTGAATGAGTGCACGAAGGAGACCGATTACTTAGTTAACCCCGACCTAGATCAAGAGATTGGTAGGATGACCTTAGGGCGATTAGAGACTGAAAGGGTATAATCATTGGTTTAAGACCGAAAGGAGAAAACCATTGCTCTTCTTATTAATATACTGACCGAACTAGTTAACCCAATAGTGCAGTTACCACGGTAGACCGATTCCTGGCATATTTCTCCTTTATCTGATTTTATTCGATATTTCTTGCTTTATTTCTCTTTTTATTTATTTCTCTCTTATAATCTCGTAGTTTAGTTAAAACCATTTACACCCCCCCATTTTGTGACCAGACAGAGTAGATTACAGATAGCTAGTTAGCTCCCTGAGGAGATCGACCCTACTTCCACTGACTTCTCAGTTAGTAGTCTTAGGTTTATTTTTGGTGTATTGACGACCACCATCAGTGCTCCCTGATTCAGTAGATTTCGCTGCCGAGTTTTGATTGTTAACACAACCCTGACGCTGGAAGTTTCCCCCATTACCATGGTTAAAGTAGTTGTTGTGGCTGTTAGATTGCCCATCTTGGTTGAATCCCGAGCCAGCTGGCCTATTGCTCGTCATGCTCTGACTCGGCGCTTGAAAGTATCGGCTTTGCTGCTGTCTCTGGAAGCCAAAGCCTCCAAGACTAGTGCACTCATACCTCTTATGTCCAGTACCAGCACAATGGTAACAATGCGATCCGGTGCTGCCATTGCCAGAACGACCGCCCCGGCCACTGAACCCATACCCTCCAGAATCAGTTCGAGCCTGGTTATAGTTAGCGCTGAGCAAAACCGTATACCCGATACGGTTTTCAAAACCGCATCGGGTATACGATTTTTAAAACACCATTTTTTGGGTTCCGGATCCAATACGGTTTAACCGGGTACCCGGTTTAACCGTATATACGAAATCCGGATACCCGGATACGGTTTTTCAGATTTTGAAATGTGGTTTATTCGTTTATCAGTCGTCACCTAATTTGCTGGTTCATCATAAAACAATAGTTAAGCTATTTGAGTGATATTTTCATTCAAGACAGAGAGGTCGGGCACTAAACAAGTCTCAAATTTTTATACATCCAACATTTTACAAGAGACTCATCTAAAATTCTAAGTTAAAACACAAAACCTCAAAATAGACACACCACTCCTGCATTTACACAATCTAGACATAAGATCCAGCTTCTTGAAAGAGTAACAAACTCACAATTACTTGATAATGAACTGCAGCCCAACCACATTCTCATGTTGATCCCTATACTTGCGCATTTGTTTTGAAAATTAAAATTAAACAACAAAACTTGATAGAGTGACGATTTGTTGCAGATCTGAATGGGTTGTTTAAAAGATAGGGGAACTAGAATGTTTGAAACAGTGGCGGGGCCAGGAATTGATCTCAGCGGGGGCGAAAAATCTCAGCAGGGGCGAACAGGTAATAGTGTAAAGGAAATGCGAAAAAGGTTTGAATATTTTAACTAAAAACTTCAAAAATTCCAGCCCCCCCTAGATCCACCACTGGTTTGAAAGGATGAAGAATTAGGGATCGGAAGTTGAAATTAGGGTTAGAGGAGGAATTGGGGATCGGAAGTTTGAAATTGTGAGTTGCTAATATGTTAGGCTGTATGTAGTTTGTGATATGTGGTAATTTTTTTTTTTTTATAAGTCAGAACTGGGTCAAAATCGGGTATCCAGTTTTCATTTTCGCTGACCCGGATACGAAACGATTTTTGGAAAACCGTATCGGGTATACGGAAATCCGTATCGTATATACGGAAAACCGTATAATAAGAACCGTATACCATATCGTATCCGTATTTAAAAACCGTATCGTATATTTTTGCTCACCCCTAGTTATAGTTACCACGCTTGAACCCAGATCCACTACCTTTCTGATTGTCAGCCTTTCTCTTCTCAGTCAGCTTCTCCCGAGTTTTATTGGTCAAGTCAACCATCCTCTCAGTATTACCAGCTCGTTCGTACGAGTCAGACAGATCCGTAAGAGGTCCAGCCTGCATCTTCTTCATAATCTTTAGAGACAACCCCTGCTCGAAACGAAGAGCCAAACCCGTTGGAGTCAATTCCAAGTCCTCGGCGTACCTTGCTAGCTCAGTGAACCGTTTATGATATTCAGTAATAGTCATGCTCTCTGTCATACGAAAATTGGTGAATTTCATCTGCATCTTGTTCCTGATGTGTTTGGGAACAAACTTCTTTTGAATTGCCTTCTTGAATTCGGTCCAAGGAATAGCAGTACCACTATTATTTTGGTAAAACTCACGAACCTCCTCCTTGACACCATACCACCATGCCCTAGCCTTTTCCCGAAGATAAAATGCAGCTTGCTCAACTTTGAGTTCCTCCGGACAGTGAACTACCTCTAGCACACTTTCCATCTCCCTATGCCAGTTATCGAGCACATGGGGTTGCTCGGTGCCCTCATAAGTAGCGGGATTGAAGCGAGAAATGCTGGTGCTCATCTTCGTAGCATCAACCTCTTTCTCCTTGTTCCCGGTCTTGAGAGCTTCCAAAAGAGCCTCATGTTGCTTGATTAACCAAGCGGTTTGATCAACACTTATTTCCTGAGCCATAAGATAAGCGGTTGTTCACTTTGGCGGAATTTTGAGCTGATATAAGGATAAATGTAAACAATTACCCTACGGCTCAAAATAAAGAATCATGCCCGCTATACACTAACTCGGTCGAGCCCGAACGTGTCTCGGTCGAGTCAGAGTCAGCTCGGAACCGAGCTACTAGACATCAGAATGTGTCAGAATTAGTCATGAAAAACCAGCTCGGTCGAGCCATCCCTAGCTCGGTCGAGCCAATCCTCGCTCGGTCGAGCTTCTCTTAGCTTGGTCGAGTGAGTTCTTTCCAGAAGTTATTGTAAAGTACTGTATAACTCCCACTCGGTCGAGTCACATGTGGCTCGGCCGAGCTGCCCCCAGCTCGGTCGAGCCACCATGTCCGCTCAGTCGAGTCATGCTAGAAACGAATATAGTACCCGCATATCTCTTCCGTATCTCTACCTTAAGCATACACTACGCCAAATCTGGCCATCAATAACGAGCGTAACTCAACGGTTTAATGCATATAACAACGGCCCTTAGAATACCGTTAGTCAATTACTGGCGGAAACCTAAAGTGCGCTAAATATAATGACGGTTTACAAAAAAAATCCGTTGTAAGAAAGCATTTAACACGGTTGTCTTCTGAACCGTTATTAAATATATGTCACGGTTTCTTTAACGTCGTTATTAAAACGCTCTTATCAACGGTTGTTAACTAACCGTTACTAAACTAAGAACACGGCCTTTTAAAAACCGTTGTTAAATATTAAATAGCAACGGTTTGTTGGACCCGTTGATATTATTTTCTGAAACGGGTTTTGTAACCGTGATTATATTTCTATTAGAAAGAACGGTTCCTTTGTG
>JAGPOY010003037.1:20412-35666 GCA_018983105.1 Silene uniflora
TTACCTATTTAAGGGCAATGATATGTGAGCAAACAAACACTCTAAAAAACACACCCTTAGAGTGTCTCGGTCATTTGTTTAACATTTTATTTTAGAAATATTCTTGATGAACAATTTGATTATATACACTTAATTTAGTTCACTTGTTATCTACACTATTTGATTTTTCCTTAGTCGTTATGTCAAAATTAAAGGTAAACAAATGACTGGTACGAAGGAAGTAGTAATATTCATTTTTATTTGTTCTTAAAGAAACTTTATTTTCTGAATTTAACAATATGCTCGCAATGTAGGAATGGCAGTCAATACATTTTCAAACATGACCTCTATTTTAAACGAACTAATATAAATCAAATGAATAGAATCCTGAATCCTCTGTAAGTTATGAATCTGTGTAACCAATGAAGTTAGTGACAAATTTCGAACAACATATATTTATGTCAATAAAAGAGTTCAGTAATTCTCTTGTGCAACTGTTTTTTCCTTGTTTTTTAGCAAAATGTGACCACTTTATAGTAGATAGTGACCACTTTGAAAAAATTGTTCATTTTTAGTTATAAAAAGTTGTCACTATTTATCGAAAAGTGATCACTATATATAAAAAAGTGATCACTTTTGTAAGTTATGAATCTGTGTAACCAATGAAGTTAGTGACAAATTTCGAACAACATATATTTATGTCAATAAAAGAGTTCAGTAATTCTCTTGTGCAACTGTTTTTTCCTTGTTTTTTAGCAAAATGTGACCACTTTATAGTAGATAGTGACCACTTTGAAAAAATTGTTCATTTTTAGTTATAAAAAGTTGTCACTATTTATCGAAAAGTGATCACTATATATAAAAAAGTGATCACTTTTTTTTGTCGCACGTGAGACGGTTATATAGTAGAATTTCTCGTCTCCAAACTCAACACAAGTACACAAATAGTCTCCCGCTAATCTGTAACAAATCATTATCATAAAATTTGATTACATTTCGACAAAGACCAATCTTTATTTTATAATTCGAGGTCTCGTATTCATATTCATACATACATATAATCTCAGACTAATTCATATGACGTATTTTTAATTTGAATTTTCATCAAAATTCAAATTAAAAATACTATTTATTATGCATGTTGTTTTCATGATATNCTTCCTCTTCTATCATATGACTTCGTGGCTTCCCATATTCTCCCAACAACTTACGTTTTATTTTTTATTTTTTTAAAAATCATTAATTTTTCAAATAAAAATTAAAATCACCAAATAAACTTTAATTAATTATCATTATCATTTGATCCAATATTCCAAAACTATACACAATTTTGATCAAATTTCCCTTTTATACAAAAAAACGAATAATTATATTTCCGTAAGATCCGGTAATTTACAAATACGAATTTTTTGGGATCCAATTTATTATTACAACCCACTTTTTTTTCATTTCTTAATAAAGTCATCATCTTTCCATAATCATCATTTAATTTTCCAACATTTTAGGGTTCTTCATAAATCAAAGTTGAGGCTTTTGCTACAGGTTTCATGTCTTTTCAGCTCAATTTCTTTACTTTTTTAGATTTATTTTTGTAATTACTACATTAATTAATCAACTGATTTCTGGGTTTTGTTTTGTTGATGCTAATATTTTGTGGGTAATTGGGTATAATTAGTACATTAATCAATTAACTAATTTCTGGGTTTTATTGTTTAATTGTAATATTATGTTTGTTGGTGTTGTTTTTGGTAGATCAATTAGATGCATTATGGATTTCATAGGTTTGTTTGATGAATTATTTAGCTTTTTTTTTAGCTTTGTTTTGTTGTTTTGAATATTTTTTGTGGTTTTTGGGTTACATTATATTGGAATTGGAATTAATGAGCTAAATAATGGGTTATTTTCCTTTTGATTGTTATTCATGTGTGTGTTTGTGGGTTGATCATATCTTGATCCCTTAGTGTGAACAGCTTTTCTTCAAAATCGGTAGTCGAATTCTGTCAGATGGTCAACTAGTTTGATTTGCTAGTTTGGTTGATGCATTATAGAGGTTACTTGGTTAAGGGATCACAATTGTTTGGTGAACTGGTAGGGGGCGTATCCAGAAACGGAATTTTGGGTAGCAAAACTTCTTCTTGTAGTTTAGTATCTTCGTTCAGACCGCATTTTTTGGGATTTTGGGCAGCAAATGCTACCTTTTGCTTCTATGTAGCTCCCCCCTGCTGGTAGTAATTGCTAAGATGGTAAAAAATCTCAACTCATTTGGGGGCATAATTGAATTGAATGGCAAAAATCATGTATTTTTCGGTTGTATGTTGTGATTGGTGGTCAGAAGAATGCAGGTTTGACTGCATGGGGTAGTCACTAGTGTTCATCGGTTTTCTGAATGGTAGATTTTGAGAATCATATTTATTCCCGACATTAGTTTGATGATAAAGCTGTGTAATTAACTTGTCGTCACCTTTTAGGCCTAGATTTACTTGTATGCAGATGATTTTTTTTTTCTTTTTAATTCTTGTGCATTGGCTAATCATGACTTTGCTATGAGTATGCCTTGGCACTTAGAAGTTAAGGTTCTAATGTAGTTGAAACTGATGAACAGGGACAGTGCCAATGATGTTCCTCTGCTTTTGGTGATGGTTTCGACCTTGCTTATCACCTTTGGAGGAGGCATTGGCTTTCATATGTTTTCTGTAGAAGTTGCGGTTTGAGGAATTTACTTCTAGTTTAAGTATATACATTAGGGCTCCTTGGACACCATGGGAGAGTGGGTTATTGGAGCCTTCATCAATCTTTTTGGAAGTATTGCAATTAACTTTGGGACAAACCTTCTAAAATTGGGCCATACAGAGGTATGCCATTGTGGGTCTGAGTTTTAGAATATCGTCTCTTCTGTTATTCTCCTGAAGTTGTATAATCTATAGCTTGTGGTCTGCTATATTTGTTTCTTTTACGTATCTCTGTAGGATGTAGTCTTGCATCACGTAAGCAATTAAATGCACGAGTATTGTAAGTGACTTTTAACTTGGTGTCTCAAAGAATGGTCGAGTTTTAGGACCTCATTTGAATACAATTATACAAGTATGACTTTGAATATGTAATGAGTAACAAAAGGAGTCAGTTTGCTTCCATAATCTCTCTTACTCAACCCTACCTTCTTTCCATTTACCATTGTTACGGTCAACTAGAATTCGCTTATTATTTATGCACTTTAAAGCTATGCACTCGTACAACAATGGTTTTGCAAAATATGTTGCTGGCACATTCAAATAGCATATGCTATTCAACTGTTGGTTTGATAATTTTGAAGACGGGTTAAGAGAAAGAATCGTGATCATCTCTTATATAATTCCCCTTTAATTGTGTTTGGCATGAAGTAATTAGTTTTTGAAATGTTGCGGATTCAAACCCAATATAAAGTTTGTTGGATTTTTTTTTAAAGGCTGTAACATAGTTGAAGTTGTTGCTTCTTCAATCAGCAAGTTTCGCACCCTTCCCCCGCCCCTGCCCCTAAAAAACCGTACTGTTGAATATATGTTACCCTTTTCATTAACCTGAATGAATGTTTTACAGAGAGAAAGGTTTATGCTAGAGAACAAAGAGATAGTTGGGAAGAATGCACTAAAGCCCATTATTCATTTTCAGACGTGGAGAGTCGGTAAACTTTGAGAAGCCCATTTACTTCCTTGAAAGACAGTTTCTTCTTATGAGTTATGACGCCTTCTATTACTCTTCTGCAGGCCTTTTATTTTTTGCTTTTGGGAATTGTTTGAACTTCATCTCATTTGGATATGCTGCTCAGGTGAGTTAATATCAAAAGGGTCCATCCCATTCCGACTTTGCTTTACTTGGATTTTGGATAATATGAACACACTACAATTGACTCTGTAACTTACATTTCTAGTTTTCATTTAACTTTCTTTAATACAAATCTTGGGGTTCTCTCTGTCTTCTCTTTCTCTGATATTGGTTGCTTGGCAGTCCCTTCTTGCAGCTTTAGGATCTGTGCAGTTTGTGTCTAACATTGCATTTGCTTACTTTGTTTTGAACAAAAAGATCTCGGTCAAGTAAGTCGCAATTTTTTGTGAGTGTTAGTTTCGTTTCTTATTAGTATGTTATGACAAGATTGATCAACCTGTTCTGTTTTTTTCTCCAGGGTATTGGTTGCTACAGCCTTCATCGTTCTAGGAAATGTTTTCCTCGTTGCTTTCGGCAATCATCAGTCACCTGGTAGGTCTTGGCATAACTTGAAGCGGAAAATAGTCTTAGACATCATTATTTACAAGCTGAATGAAAATGTCTCTTTGATATTTTGATGTCTGCTTACTAGTAGGTTAGGACCAATACGTGTACTATCCCTTCTGAAGCAATATATCATTCAGGAACTACTTGAAAAGTTTCAAATGTCTCTTTGTTTGAAATGTTATGACTTTCAATTTGCTTTGTATCTTTGAGAGAATATTGCTAAGGATTGAGTTACATCGTTTTGAATGGCATACTTGTCGACTTTGAGATAGCTAAGTCAGCAAACTTATATTTAGCGAGTTCCGCTGAAGCAAAACAAAACAAAACAAAAAATTGTTAAATGTTTCAGTAGAACAGTAATCAGATGAATGCCGGATTTACTCAATATTCTCTCTCTTTGTGGTTGTTGGAGACTGTAATCATTTCCTTGCTCTTTTGTAAATTGATTTTGCTTTTACTCTTGATTTTTTTTCCCTTCAGTTTATACACCAGAGCAGTTGGCAGAGAAGTACAGTAACATTACATTCCTGCTGTATTGCTTGACTTTGGTAGTTATTGTTGCCATCCATCACTACATGTACAGGTCAGCCCCTGGTTGACTCAAATAGCACAGTAAATTGTCTATTGTGGCGTATTTCGGTATTTGTATAGATCCAGGAATAGATTAAAATTTCTGCCGTGTTCTTTTGCCTGTAATAATCTTGTATGTGATCCAGACCTCGCCATCTTTTGTAATGGTATCTTCTTGACCTTTGCAGGAAAGGAGAACAAATTGCTACTTCTGGGCATGAATTCAAGCCCTATTGGAAGATGTTGCTTCCTTTCTCTTATGCAATAGTTTCAGGAGCAGTAGGATCTTGTTCTGTTTTGTTTGCTAAGTCTCTGTAATGTTATTCCCCAACTGTGACTTGCTGTAGTAACTTCGTTCTTATTGTTTGCCTAAGGCTCTTCATCTAATTATTTTTTTTTCTTGGCAGCTCTAATCTCCTCAGATTAGCTATGTCCAGTAGCTATCCATTACACACTTGGTTTACATACTCCATGCTTCTGTTGTTTCTTAGCACGGCTGGCTTCTGGGTAAGGTTTATAGCACTTTTTAGCTACTATAGCGTGGTTGATTATTCCTTCATATCTCTGACAGTTATGCCTCAACATTTTTCTTTATCCAGATGGCTAGGTTGAATGAAGGATTGGCGTTTTTTGATGCCATTGTTATAGTTCCCATGTTTCAGATCGCATGGACATTTTTCTCGATTTGTACAGGATTTGTGTACTTTCAGGAATATCAGGTGATCTTTCTTATCTCATGTTCTTTCTTTTTGCATTAAAATACATTCGGTGCTTCACATTAAATTCCATACACAGCCAAAGTGAAGTGTCAAGTCTACAATGATTTACGTGAAAGCTCTTTATGTCATACTTAACCTTTTTATTGTATGGTTGCGAACCCTTCAAACTGTTCAACTCTCCACCATCTTACATCAAGCTAACGATGTGTATATAGCTATCCTTAGAAACATGTCTGTGAGTATCTGGAAGGTGCTTGTGTCTGACATGTATGCTTGTGGCCAGAAATGTGTGCTGGCATTTTAATGATATTGACAAGTAGATTTTATTGTGTGCCTTAAGTAGGTTTTTAACACTCTACGGACGACGATGTTTATTCTGGGAATGACGTCAGTGTTCATAGGCATCTTTTTGCTTGCCCCTGATGAATCTAAAGGTATATATTTTGACTGTGGAATACATTGATTTAGAGTTGGAATTCCTGAAAGTTTTAGTTGTGGTAATTTGAAACTTCGAAATTTTGTCAGGTGGTGAGGTCAAAGATAGTTCCTTGGACTCTATAACATCGTCAAACGTTTCAGCTGATGGAGAAAGGTACAAAAGAGTTGCCTTTTCGATTTCTGATGCATTAACATTGATTTTGCATGGTAGTGGGAGATTCATGCTGCCTTAAAATTTTGATTTCCAATTAGTGTTCTAATTTGGAGAAAATCGAGTTATTTTTTCATTCGGAAAATTACCACTTTGGTATATGGCTTGGCTTTCTCCACTTTGGTGCTATTTAGATTTGAGTCTCTACTATTGTGATCTAGAGTTGTGAGTTATTCACACTTTTGTTACGTGATGTTTGCTTAATTTTCCTACCGGTTATTTCCCTAGAGTTGGATAAGTCTTATTCACCTATAATCTAACAATAGGTAAATCTATCTAAATTGGGGACATTTTTAGCTATGTTACATCATTGGTCATCAGTAGCATAATTCGATTAATTTGCTAACGACTTGATAAAATACAAAACTTAAATAAAATGCTTAGAAAAATTTTCACATAAATTTATGAAAGCTTACTATATTAATATCAGAAACATTTGTGATTAGAATGGAATGTTGGTTATATAGTTACTCCATAGGTTACGAAGTAGATTTGTCAAACACTAGGGCACCAAAGGTGAATTAGCTAGAGGTGAAATTTTTTCCTTTGTTTTTGTACGAGGTGGGGGACTCTGTCTCTTCTGGAAATTCAATCTTCAATTTCCTGTCTAGCAGTTCTCAGTTTGAAAAATAGGCCCAATAAGATTAGGTTGGCGTTGGTCAGTCCGTTGATCAATTTACAGTCTAGAGGCTTTTTCCTCTGCTGTTTGGAGGCAGAAAGCTGTCTTTCTAATTTTTACAATGTTGATCGTATGTGTTCTTTGTGAACCTATGGTAGGTTGCTTGTTACAACATCCGAGGATACACAAAACAAAGAGATGAAACCGCTTTTGCGATTGGTGTTGACAAAAGCTATGGATCTCGTGCTCAAAGCAAAGGTAACGGCTATAATCACACCCTCATTCATTGTACATCTCACAATTTCTCCGGGTCTCACACACATGAGCGAACTGACCCACTTACTGTTGAAAACTTCGTTACATGCAGACGACTTGCCTAATAGCTTTAGGATTGGGAGAAGATTCTATAAATGCATCCTCAGTTCTAGCAATGCCTATGCTATCATCCAAGATAACTGGATTTAGAGGCAGTGCGACCGTCGACCGGGCCAAGTTTTTTCCCATGAGAGGCGCTGGTTGGAGTAAGATCCCGATGGATGAGGATGGTGTAAACCTAATCGAAACGAATTTGAGGGTCTCGCAAATCTGATATGGTTAGTTCCACTTAAAAATTTAAAATGAAATGAAATCATTTCTAATTACCACAATTGATGGTGTTTACCACATCTCTGATAGAATCCGTAGATTTACTAGAAGTGTTTTTTTGGTTCTCTGCAGCTTCTTGTAGTCCAAAATTCAAGGTGTATTTTATAGGTCTGTCACCTGTACATACTCGGTTTGATCCACGGTAGTTATTGTATAATTTTTCGAGTAAATATCTCAGAATGATGTATTACGTTTATTGAGTGAATGAAATCCAGATGCACAGGGTTTCTGCTTATTTACTGATTTCACTGTGAGAGACAGTCTCGTGTAATGACATCTACGGAGTAATACTTTGCAAAGTAATCTGGTGCAATAGTCTGCAACCGTCGAAGTGGAGGGTAGGAGTGATCCATCCCACTCCGATATATTTGACACTTTTGTCACAGTCGTCGTCATGCTCACAGATAAGTACATTACGCTCACATTGGGGCTCCAAGCTTACTTTTATTTTAGGGGAAAAGAATACAATTGAGATTCCAGTTGTGGTTTAACTAAAAGTAATTCCGGCGGCCATAGGTTTTATCGTGGTACTTAGGTAACTTGATGGGCAGAGTTTGTCAACCTCGCTTTATTTATTTCCAAATGCCAATAGTCAAACGCTTTTTGAGACGAGAGTTTTTTAAAAGCATATGGATGAGTACTAAGTCTGAAAACAAGATGGTACTTACAGTCTTACAGTGGCGAATCAACACGTACTACTGCCAAATGGAGTCGGAGACACGGTTACAATAACCAGATGGTGGATCAGCATAAAGAGGAAACTCGTAAATCATTGGGAAACAAAGGAATCCGAACTAATGAAAAACTCAACCTTCTTAAAATTGAACATGGCGCCGTTTCTATTTGAGATACATGTGTTGCCTCCCAATGGAGGCAAAGTGAATTATTCAGCTAATTCTAGGTGAAGAGTAGGGGAAAAAAGAGCAAACAAAACAAAATTGTGTCATCTATTTGTGCCTGAAATTCGTAGGAGAGGTACGTATAAAAAGAAACAGCAAAATTGATTCGTAAAAGAAAAAAAAGATGTGATTTTTCCTGCGTGTCTCTCGACTCTTTCTTTCACCTCTAGCAAGTCAACGAGGATTAGAATATCAGGCACTAATCAACGCTTGCCAGCTGCTTTCCTTACAGGTGGGGCAGAATCCTCGTCATCAGATTGAATGTCGCCGTATTGCCACATTCCACTACGGCTGGTTTTTGCTTCTTGCTGGAACTCTTCCAGCTCATCGTAGACAGCCTTCCTTTCTTTGGTGTCCCATCTTTTTCGCTTTTCTAATCTAGCTAGTCCAGCCTGGATTACATATGCATCTCAGTTTATCATACATTCACCAAGCAACCCCCAAAAATAACAAACCGCAACTAAGATTCAATAAAGAAACACAGAAAGTATGGTGAAATATCTGCCAGGGTCACGTGTATAGAGCCTTACTCTAAATTAATGAGGATGAAATACTTAATTAGTCAAGCACCTAGGCGCAGCTTAACGACATTTTTAAGTTCAACCCTACAAGTTCTGGCCGGTCTAAGTTCCACCAGTATGAAAACTAATAATCCAATCTACTGGTCTTTTAACAATTTTAAACGACGCAATTTTGTTCCGGCCTACAGATAAGTTTCATGAGATCTTAAAACAAACAGAGGCATGAGCCATTACCTTTAACAAGGCAGCACTAACGCCTGAGCTGCTCTCCTCATCAACCAAAGACACGAGGAGGACTGTCCCAGTTCCTTGACCTTTTACTTTCCCGCCAGAAGTGTCTCTTTCCTCAATCACAACGTTAAACTTTTGGGAGCTGCTGAGAGTTAGCTCACTCAAATACTCAGCTGCTTCTTGTCCATAATCCTCCTCTAAGCTAGGCACCTTGAGGAAAGCGAGACTGCAGAGTTGAGCCAATCCAGGTGCAGAGTGTACAGAAGGGGGTAGAGGCCGTAGGCGGCTGTAAGGAACTACTTCTTGATTACCGTAATCAATATAGAAAACCTCAAATTCGTCTTTTGGCGATTGAGCAATACCACCACGAGGAACGTTCACAATCTATAATAACAATAACAAAAAATATTTAGCATATATAGTTCAAAAACACATATTTGGATACCCAGTTTTCATTTCCTTTCATTGAATTTTTTTCCCTATACTACCGTTGATGGTTTTCGAAAACTGCATCATGCGTAGTTTTTATTCCTGTTACTTTAGTTTCCTGAATAAGATTTGCTTACTGAAAAAAAAAAAGGTTGCTCAAATAAAGTGACTCGGTCACACTTGCATTTCTATAATACAAGTATTGGCACGGCGACTCAAGGAGGGTGACATATCTTACCATAGCTCTGTTCCACGAATTATCTGCACTGAATTGAGCAAGAACCAAATCACCCTTCTTGGGGCTGAAGCTGCCAATCACAGGTGCTTCCCCAATATCCAGGGAAGCAAGCTGCTGCTGGATAGAAGCCACCATGTGATCACCAACAGTCTGAACATAAAACATGCCACCGCCAAGAACTTCAGTGACAACAGCCTGCAATGGTGAAAACAATGAGTTCAATTTCAAATAGTGAAGCACAATTCGATATGATATAATTAAGGTACTGCACAATCAAATTCAGATAGCTACCTTGAGGACCTCCTTCTTTCTGGTTTCTGTAACAGATGAACCATTAGCAACTTCCTGCCCTTCAACATAATTTTCCCATATCTAGAGCCATATGAATAGTTAAAAAGTGAGTTTGAAAATGCTATGATGAGCAATCAGGTATTGTAGCAATAAAACCGTCCTTACAGTAATATAGTGTAAAACCATCCCGATAATGAACCAATTACTTCCGAATTTTAGAAGTCAATATTAGGATTGTATGGTTTTACATTAACACTCACGTAAGGTGACTTTACACAAGTATTTGTGCAGTAGCACAGTTGCTTTACCTTCAACTTCTGCCTTTTGGCAGACTCCTCAGCTTGAGCGAGCAGATGGGAATCTGCAATCCTGTCTGCACCAAAAGAGGCTTGAAACTTAGCAAGCCCAGATTGAAGTAACACTCCCCCAATGTTTGTTCTAGATTCCCAAAGAGATCCTAAGAAAGTTCCATTTCTATCCACAGTTTCCACTTCAATCTGAGGGAAAAAATTTGGATCAATCATGGTGCGATCGTGAAAATCTGTTTATTCAATAAAAGAAGTACAATACCTCAACATCTCTTTGTAGTATTCTTCTCCTCATTAACCCAATTGCTTCTTCAGAGTAAGGCTCACCTCGCCCAGGACACCTCACGCCAGAAAGTGAAAAGGCAATGCTGCATGTTTCCTTGGGAATTACAAGCTTGAACCGATGACCACTGAATACATATTCAACAATTGCAGTAAGCCTCCTGCTTCGTTGCAAGAAGGGTAAGAAATCCTTGGCTTTCTTTCCTGATGCCTGAAATATTGATACTAGAGATGAGAATACTTTCATTAAATCACTTCCGGTACACAACACTTAGATAAGACAGTCTCAAAGGCCAGCCTATTAACCAAATAATTAAATGAGGAATAAACAAGTATTGGGCCTTATGAAGCCGCTCATACAAAACTCAATTCTTCAAGTTACTATAAAAGACGATTGAGGGGCAAACGGAAGTGTTAAGAGGTAAGATGTGATGGTATTACTCACAGTAGTAAGGTCTTGGATGTGGTATGCAGGGGGATCACCAGAAGAGTGTTTCCCTTTCCTACCAGCGATAGCTTTTGATTCAGCTGCCAGAAGGGCATCATAATAACTCGATCTTTCTTCGAAATCCCGATGTTTTACTGCTTCAGCGAACCCACGCACAACCAACAGTTCAGCAACATTATACCCAGCTGGCTGTCCACCAGCGGTAGATGACACAGTTGAAGAATCGACTCCTTCGGCTTTTGACTGAGGAGCCAAGAACACAGATCCAAAGTCTATCACCTTGGAATCGGCAGAGAGAGCGGCGGGATTACTATTATCCCCAATAGGAACTTTTCTCGCGTATTCCATGCAAACATTAACCTGATTTCATGGCAAAACATGATTACTAGACTTTCTTGTGTATGATATTACTACCCTCTGTGTGATATTACTACCTTACTACGTATTGTACAAAATGTAAGCACTAGGAATACCTGGCGACCAATGAGCTTTTGGCGAAGAAATTCCTTTGCTTCACGGGCATAGTTTTCACGCCCTTCACCTGTTCGTGGGTTGCCCATTTTGGGACAGCGAATGCTTGAAAGATTTACCCGTCTCTCAGCCAATGGGCTACCAAATGGCACAGCGTCATCGGCCACGACAATACAATCTCCACTAACAACTTCCACAACCTGATGTGAACATCAGACACTTAGACTTGAGGTCAACTTGAGGAAAGAGTTCAAAGATACTATTAGTACTATCAAGACTGTACCTTTCCAGTAAAATTCTGATCATGAATAGGTTTGGAATTTGTAGCTGGGGGAACATAGTTTGTCCACATCCTGACTCTATTTTTCTTTGCCTCTAGCTCTGCTGATTTGAGTTCCTTTTTGTCCTTGTCTTCCAGCATTTTCCCACTCCATTCAACATATTTAGCCAATCCCTACATATTAAACAATTAAATGTTACATTGTTACCTTGCCATATAACATTCCCACCATCAAACACCAAAAGAAGAAATTATAAACAACACCCTGGTTTGTGCATCAACCGTCAATAGTACGTAGTGCATGCACGCAGCAACATCAACAAGATCACAGAAACAGCACACTTTTAACGTAGTTATATATTAAAACAACCAATCTTCTTTTATTAAAAAAAAGGGATGTCTGCCAAAAAAGAAAATAATACTAGGTATAAAATCCAAGTGTTAAGTTGTCTTTCTGACTACTTTGACTGCCAGATCTACTTACATTCTTTGCCAATTCCAAGGCCAAGTTCTTCACTTCACCAGCATCATCATAATAGATTGAACCTGTCAGGTTATTGAATCTGTCTCCAGTTTCAGGGAGAATACGTACCTGCAGATTCAATATAAATATAAACAACCTGTACCAAGATATAAACATAAGTTTAGAACATGTCGATAGACGCCATCAGAAAGATAGAGCCAACTTACATCTCTATGTAATGTACGCATCTCTGTGAAATGCTTAGCTTCCCTTCCAAAGGGGTCCGGTGCAACCTCAATTGTTGTGGGGCCGCCAGAAGCGACTTTCTGCGCTGATGTCAGCTGGGTAGGAGTTTCAGCTTTACTAACTCCATTTGGTTTATCAGAACTATTTTCAGAATCAGCTATGTTTTCTGGAGCTGCTCTTCTTCCCATTGAAGGAGCCTACAGTTAACAAAGACCATACACGTATCAGAAACAATAGTACAGGAGCCTGAACTTAACATAGAAACTTGGAAATCATAAGTTATCACATTGTCCTACCTGAACTCCAGCTACAAAAACCTGAACAAACTGAAACTCGGGAAGCAAGTAGACACGAAGAGCACTCCCATCGCGAACCTGCTCTACGATTGCTTCAATCGACCTCCCTTTGTTTCGGGTTGCATAATCGCAAGCATCAAAACCACTAAAGCCGCCAATGGCAGAAGCAGGCAGATTTCTAATGGCAGCCTCTGAAGCACCCGGAGCCTGTAATTGGGAAAAAATGGAGTGAAGTCTTAATAATACAAAAATTTACATTAGACTCCAAATTATCATTTATCAGGATGTAGAGCCATCAGTTTGTAAGCATACGTAATGCGCCAATGCCTTTGAGAAGATGAAATAATAAGTGTAACCTTTTTCGGTAATGCACAGAGTTATAACCTTGCAAATGGAGCATCCGTGGTAAAAAAAAAAAAAGCAATAGAATTACCTTACTCCATTTTCCTAAACCCTGTTCTTTTGCTTGCTCCTCAAGTCGCAGCAACTCTGCCACGTCCTCGTTTGATTCACTTTTCTGTTCCTTGACCTGGTTCCATATAAGAAAAAGAAAAATGTAAGACAATTTTCAACGTAGTAGACTGTATACAAGAGATAGAACAGAATGCCAGAAACCTTTGCCCAGCCCTGTGCAACCACCAGCTTTGAAACGTTCTGACTGGTACTGCTCCCAAGAAGCACAGTAGCGAATTCCCTCGCCATCCCCGACTGTGTAGGTGGTGTGGCATGGGTAAGGAAAGTAACCTCCTGTGGACACAAATACAATGCCATGTACATTCAAACTTCAAAAACTTTTCAAGTGACTGCAGCGTCACAAAAACTTTTATCTTTCACTAAATAAAGTTGGAAACCAGCCTAAACAACAATCATATAATAGAAATAGAAAACGAAAAAAGGACTGCACCTTTCCTATGCAGAGTTTCCTTAAAAACTCTCTGCTCTCCCAAGCAAAAGGCTCATCAACTCCATCTCTACGGGCCTATGGAATAAACAATATGTATGCAGCAATTAAGCGTTGGATAAAGAAGCCACTTTTTTTATCTTTCGCAACCATCATAAATTACAAAACAAACTCAGATTCATAATCTCAGGGACTAAAATCATGATACAAATTAATTAATCAAGACTAATTCATATGCATGCACTCAGGATTCTCAGAATGATGAGAAGTTAAAGGCCTTTCTTAAACCATGAAAATGAATTAAGTTCTTGTGTATGAGCACAAATGAGTACGAAGTATATCACTAAAAACCATAGAGCGGGATTAAAAACAAACCAGTCTAGGAGCAATAACAGATACTAAGGTAACCATCTTTTCAGGTGGGATCGCATCTCCCTTAGTCATTCCCATAATGACCAAAGTATCCCCTGAAGGAACAGCCTTTACTCTCCCCCTCAACCATTTTCCCTGTGTCGCAGTAGCCATCACCAAACGTCACTCGGATCTACAACCAAATTCCACCGTTAAAATGAAATATTTCATCAGATAAACCACATTATATTTAGCAATCACAAAATTCCCGTAAAAAACATGCAAACTATTAAAATAATGAAATATCAGCTCAAACAAATACTCCCACCGTCCTAATCATTTGTTTACCTTTTTTATTTATTATTTGCGAGGCATATTTTAATCAAAGGTACACAAATGATCGAGACCAAGGAATTAATATATATGATCAGTTAAGCAAGCTGACATATGCCTTAGCGCATTGTAATTCGACATGCATGAAATACAATACTCTAAAAACGAACGAATGATTGAGACGGAGGGAGTACATATCGTATTAAACTCGGCGATTAAGATCATAATAACATATCGTATAAAGCTTAAGACGTGCCGTCTTAATTTGTACATAAAACATTACATCTAGAAATTCAACGTCATGCAATTAAACAATTCAGCACATATAATCTTAGCAAATTCAACGAAGATCATAAATCTCGTAAATAAATTATCATATCATCATCATCATCAACATCATCAATCAGAGTTCAGATCCGTCGACTGTTACACTTAAATTGAAACAAAAACAACAAATTCAACAACAAAACGATCAAAAATTACGATCAAATCAAACAAAATGAAATCGGAAAAGAAGAAGGAAACCTTGATTGATGGACGGACGAAAATGGCGAAAACGTGTAGAAGAAGAAAAGTGAGAAATGAGATCTATGAAGAAACTGTGGTTTGTTAAACAAGGATTAAATTAAAGTTGGAAAGTTACGGCATTAATATTTTAATTTTAATTTTAATTTCAGTTATAAATGTAAGGAAATGAGAGACAGAGGAGAGGGAGAGCAGTGCAATTTGGAAGAAGAAGATGGGAGTGGGTTGGGTGAGGTGAGATGGGGTGAGGTGGGGTTTTAGCTTTTTGGGATGGGAAGGAAATTTAGATTTGGTATGAATGATATCATTATGATG
>JAGPOY010003038.1:352-14103 GCA_018983105.1 Silene uniflora
CAAAACAATAAACGGTACAATAAAAAACTGTGTGCAAAGAACATCACTTTCGAAAGAGAGAGGTAAATTAGCTTCTTTTGTTTTGAAGGAACTGTATTTTGTAGGATACGTTAATTTACATTCACTATCAAAGTCGAACAACCTAACAATTCCTGTTCTTTGTTGCTAAATGTTAGTTACAAAGCGTTTCTCCTCGACTGTATGGCACAATTGTAGATCCACGGAAAATATACCATTGCGAACACAACAGAGAGATATAACTCCACTACATTTAGCTAACTATATACAGCAGTTTTATCACTTCTTAGACCTCAACTATGTTCAAAGGGAGACGATATGGCTAATGAAGAGAAGAAAAAGCAACGGACTTACTTACAAGCGATGTATAGTATATTCCACACAGAAACTCAAGCCTTCAGATGGTAGGAACTATGAAACCCGGAGAGATGAAAAAGCGAAGGACTTACAGACGATGTCAGTACATTCCACACAGATACTTGAGCCTTCAGTGGTAGGAAGTTGGGAACTATGAAACCCAAAGAGTACTAGCATACTCTGAGTACCTCCACAGCTTCGTAACATAGAGGTTCACATGTTTACAGGTGGAGTTCCCTGATTCCACAAGTAGAAAAATGAGTCAAATTTTGTAAAATAGGTGCGGCTGCAATATGGAATTTGGGCTGCACAGAGTACAATATGCACCTCGACTAAGCACGGAGTAAAAAATAATTTACTTTCCCACGTAAGTTGTGAAGTTATAGCACTCGGTGGTCAAAAGAAGGAACTACCCCATTTACAGAGTGTCTCATTGAAGAAGGCATGTATGACTGCGTCACCGTTTTCAAGTTTTTGGTACAACGTTTTTATGCCTTTTCTTGTGAATTTCTTTTGTGGCAACTCTTCAGCCCGCAACTAAAAGACAGTATTTTTATCTCCAAACTGAAAATCCTAGATCTGCGTTTGAATTGGTTATCTAATTTATTGACTAGTCTCAAGGCTAGAATCATCACAATAAGATGATAAAAGTATGAGCATATACCCCCAAAAAACAATGTTTTAGCTGAAGTCTCTGTCCTTTGCCTTATTCTGCATTTGCAACCACTCTTTACTAATTAGATTTTCTAGAGAATTGTTCAAGACCTTCAAAATGGTCTTTCTCAAGCTCGTAGATTAAATCTGGGATGTGACTCCACTTAAACCTACATTACAAAGGTTTTAAGGGTTAACGTAACCGACCCGTACAACGGTATCAACCCCCTTAATGACATGAAGACTGATATTAGGCCATAGTGACAGATTCCGGAATCAAGACATAGATCAATTTTTAATACCAAGGTTATATCCATAGAAATGGGGAAAGGATACTTAGGAGGCCATACTACCAAGGTTGTCAATCCATCAGGATAAAACTGTAGGGTGGAAATTCATCTTCATAAATTGGTAATTCTCCTTACCTTGAACAATAGATCATAAGCTATGTGCTCCCAAGGCAATGATATGGACATCAAGCAGCATTTGAGAGGTAACATCTCGTCATCTACATTCTTTGAAGCAGCAGCATAAGCTTGTCTGGCAACAGAAGCAAAAGAGGAAGCTCTTTTCGCAATTGTCGCAAAACCAATTCCACTTTTTGAAAAAATGGGTGAAGCCGGTCTTGAAATGTCCTGGCTTTGGTCTGGTATATCATAAAAAACATTGCATTGACAATGCATGAGATAGCATCATAAAAAGTTTTTCCAACGAAATCATGATGACAATAACATAATCATGTTTGGTATGGAATATGGATAATGCAACGAGGTGATAAAGGGTAACACAAAAAAAAATGGTGGTAGTGGTGAAGTTGGATAGAGGAAGGAGAAGATGGGGTAGGGGTCATAATTACCCTCATGAAGCGGAACAATTTCCCATCTTCCCCTTAGGATTATCCATTATCCTCGAAAGGAGTGCATAATAGTTCTCTTCACACGCCCTTCACCACCCCCCTTTAGCTTCCCTTCGCCGTTACTTTTCTAAATTCTAACTTGGATCATATTGCTTATTTTATATTCTTCTACGACATAAGTACAAATTACCATTCTTTTTACTAAGAGAACCAGAGACATTGGACAAACATCTTCCCTAACAGAAGTTCCCCAAATAGTGAAGGAAAATGTTGCATTTGTTGACCAATCAAGAAGTATAAACAATTACTTTCAGCTCGCCTACACTCTTGCAGGTAAAGCACAGACTAGGAAAGTAGGTAAAAGGTACAGGGGCTAGCAGGTTTTTCACCAGCACCAAGGTATAATATTCCACCAAAAGGCATCTATGGAAGAAAAGTTTTCAAAAAATAGAAACACTGTAAAAGCCTAATATATGCAACATTATTTACCTGACAGCAATAGGGGGATAGTGATTAGAAAATAGAATGCCACAAGCTAATCAAGGTGTCATGGAGATACTAACAGTTAAATGTATGAAGAAGTCAACTAAGGAAATAAAGTGGGACACTAAAATAACATTTCATACGATATAAATTCAAATTCTGTACCTTCAACACCAGAAACGGCCACTTCGACTTCTCCACGTCCACCTGGACCTTTCATGTACAGTCTATCCGCTTTACCTGGTGAATGACTGAATGAAAGAAGACTCCCTAAGCTAAATCTCCCGGCTGCATACAAAACGGAGGGTTAGTCTGCATAAACACACACAAGAACAAATTTGATACCGGTAGTTATAAAGAATATCTGGGAATAGCTTGAACTCTTTTTCTGGTAATCGCAACTGCTAGAACTTTGACAAGACGCATAGAGAGTACACAAGCGTACTAGTTATGCTTACTGGTGCTTTACCGAGATAAGATTATGGTCGCCAACACCGCATTGGGACTTTTTTGTAACGATTTTGAAGTCCAACACCACATTTTGAGACGCTAGGCTTATATAGCACAGACCAACATCAAACAACGACCACCAATTTTCACATCTATGAAACATTGATTTAATGTGATGCCTAAAATGGCCAAAAGGTATCTCATGCACAAATGTTCAATTTTTACCTTGTGAACAACATTATTTCAGCAATACTTTAAGCATTGACGAAGTACTAGTCATTAACTCACTAGCAGCTGAAGACAGCCCTAACGTTGTTGTGTGCTTCATTACTTAACAGATAAACATAACATGCTTAGCTGCTGTACTCATGGTATGTCAGTGCATTGTCCTCGGCTTATTCGCCTATTGCACAAGATTTTGAGAAAATGTTTTGACACAAATTTAGTACCATCAAGGAGAATCCTGAACACTTGATTTTCGTTACCAAAATAGAATTTTAAGTTGTACACTTGTACGAGAGTTACCATCGAATGCTTCACGAACCATTTGGTAACTAACAAAACCTGAAAATATGGTAACCTGCAATAGAGTGATATATATTAAGATAATTGTCCAATGGAAAAAATGCACATTCAAAAATTAAAACCATCTTAAGTAATTCTTTGCCCATTGATTGGCAGAAGAATCCAGAATATAGACTTCCAATGAATCAAAATGATCAATCAATAACGGCGATTCTATGATAAGAAGTACAGAAAATTATTTAAAAAATTGAAATACATTCTGAAATGTGAAAGAAAATTGGTTAGTGTAATTACCCACTTGTTACAAAATCGTGAAAGTGGACATAACATTCATGTAGCAGATTTCTGGAAATGACTGATATGGTTTGACTCATCAACAACATTCCTTACCAACTTTATTATCAACCATGAGAACATGCTTCAAGCACACTAACATATGTTGCTTCTATGAGTCTAGTAGCTCAGTAGCTGTCAACTATGCTCGTGAGAAACTCCAAAGTTCGATGTTTGCAAAGTACCGAAATGTTACCGAGCTGGAACATACACTACGCGAACTCTATCAAAGTGGAAACAACTTCTATTCCAGCATATTGCTGCAATATATCCTCTAATTATCGCAGGCATTTGGTACAGTTTAAGCAAATACAGGAAGCGTTATCCCTCCAGCTACCACGATAAAGTTGTACTTCCTCCATTCAACTCCACTCTACCTATTTCATTATTTTACACTATTCACAAGTTTGTGTTTAATTTCGATTTTCTCTCGATACGTAAGTGGAAATATATTCATGTGGGATCGTATTTGATTCGTCTTTATGAATACATCAAAAAAATCCAACTTTTATAATTTTTGCAAATACGTAGCTAACGATATTTAACGCGTAAAACACGTGTTGGCAAACGTGAAAAAAGAAAGTGGTAGAGTGGAGTTGAATGGAGGAAGTATTAGGGGTTCCAGCGCAACATTCTGTTCAGTAAGACAAATTACTAGGTGACCCTAAAGGAAGCTAAATACATCAATTCCTCACTTTCAAGTACTTATCTTCAGGATTCATAGTGAAGCAGCAGACAGTCACTACGTTTTGACCAAGGGCTAACTGACACAATTTTTCTATGCTTGCTTATATCATGCCCTTCTCCACTCTCTACTCAGCACGAGGGTATAAGACTCTTGAAACACATTAGGGTGGTGTTACACTGTATGGAACCGTGATTGTGAGATGTAAAAACAATAAAAAGCAGAGAGACAACAACAAAGCCTTCTCGGAATAATTTGGGGTTAGCTAACATAAAACTTCGTTCAGATCCGTTGATGAATGAGCCAAACAATGTAAAAAAAAAAAAAAGGAAATCGTAAAATGTGGAATCTTTTGTTTTAGGGTAAGATAAAACAAAAAAGTAAAGTAAAATAAAATAAAGGTAAACGAAACTAGTAAGTGTTAGGTAAGTACGACAAGATGTGATGAATCAAATTCACGCGGCAAAAAGGTTTGAAAAACTAAAATAAAATAAAAATACAAGTCGAAAATAAGCATTTTTTAATTAAAAAATATAGATATAAGCGAAGCAAAAATCCAAAAATCAAATTTCATCGTACACGCGGATTATGTCCCTCTACATTTCCCTCTCCAACACCTTATCTTGTCCAATACCCAGAATTTCATATTATTGTCCTTAGACCTCAAAAGCAGAGAGCCAAGAAAAAAAATAAAAATAAATCAAGATAGACAAATCTATTAATTTTCCCTAAATCTCAAAATTTTATCAGGTACTCCTATCTATACTTCAAGCCTTCTAATCGTTGTACCACATGGTCGCCGACCCTATATCAAAAGACCTTAGGAAATGCTCATTAATCTTATGTATTCAATAGAGCTCATACTTTCTCCAACTCAAGTGATACATTCTAATATGGCAAACACCTCTTTTGTAACAAATACATCTCTCCAACAATAGGCTCCACATGTATTTTATGACCAGGACATTACTCCGTATTTCACAGTCCTAACTGCAAGGCGGATGAAATTCTTTTTAATCTATGAGGCATAACAAGATCACATAAAACCACGTGTGTATCAACTAGTTACCCTCCAAATCTTTGAAATTCCAAAGTCCCTCTCCACAATCACAACTTGCTTTCAACACCTCCTTTCATCAATCAGCACAATATCAAACATCAGTGCCCTCGATTGATCTCGTGAATCTACCTATGATAGACAACAGAATAGGACTATACACAGAAGCTTAGGTGCTATAGCCGTAACATTCTGTCATCCTTTTGCAAGTAAACAAACTCCTAGCAAGTCGCTCATACATATCCTTGATGATATCAATACAAAATACAGTATTGTATGGTAGCTGGCATATCCTTATCCCAACATATTCTAAATCAAGGCAAACACCTCAAAAGGAAATATACTAGAGGATGTCAGAACTCAGAACTAAGTATTCATCAGATAACCATTAATAAAAAAACATAATCATTGAGCTCTTTTTTTTCTAGTTAAGAAAGACTGTTTCTGACAAAAGAACCCCCTTGCCAAAAATGATCCATATACCAATCACTAGTGAAACTTGTTGAACTAATCATGCATTTATGCCTATTGTCGCAGAAGCTTGACAATCAATGCTTCGGCCAATCATTTGAGCCTTATGGTTGAGATGAGCATTTCACAGTATCAGATCCTGATGCCTACAAATTTCCTTATAGTCTCTATTTCCCCAAAGTGGAACTTAAGTTAAAGGTATGAGGAGCGTTTGTGTAATGTCAGCACCTCAAGCTCAAATGGCATTCCCATGAGAGGGTGTCTCTAGGTATATAAATATTGTTAGGGCCACCAGCCCACCACCAATTATAGCTTTTGTTGAGACGTATATGCCACAATATCTTATTCTTCATAGGCTTCTGAGTTTAGTGGCATAAACAGCTTCCTATGTGTTGTACAAGTGTATAACCAATGAATCAATTTGCGACATCCATATCACACTCTTTCCAATTCAGTTTGTAGGAAGAGAAGTACTTATAAATTGAATTCAGTACCCAGTCAGGTGAATTTTGACTTTGCAACATATGCAAATGCCCTAAAAAGGCTAGATCAAAAAATTGATACTACCCTTTCTTACACTAACAAACTACGACTAATGAAGCCTTTTAATGAGAAAACTAATTGAAAATTGATGACTAATGAGAGAATGCTACTAACCTTGGTTTTAGTGGACTTCGTCCCGTCGTTCTCAGTTTTCTGGACATCATTGTGAGAAAGATTTTCATTAGGAAACGCAGCACCAGCATGTGCATTAAGGACTACACAATAGCAATGATCTGTGTCAGACAAAACCTGCAAGAGATTATTAAAAAGAATAAAACTTAATTAGAAGCTACTAAAAGGAGCTCAGTAAATTGCTTAAAGGCTCAGTATAATCATTGTCAGAGTATAACATCCAAATAATGAAGAGTCACCAAAATCATCTGTTGGTGATGGTGGTAGTGAATAAGAGGATGATTTTGGTCCACTACTGGTCATAGCAAACATATAATTACCAGACTTCATTAGGCCGCGTCTTTTCTCTATGGAAAAAAAAAAAAGAACTAATACAATATACAGTTCATGTTTCACACTTGAAATTAACTGCGACATCAGAAGTCAATCAGTAATTATATTTTTTTTTTTTACCAAGAGCAACCAAGATATGAAGTCCTCGCACGAAGAAAAAGCGGCAGAGAGAAATAAATCACTATCGTAACGTTAATACTCAAAGCAAAGGAAGAGCCATGGGCAGAAAGCGTGTGATCAGTTGAGAATTAAAAAATTATTTACTTGAAGAAAGGAAACAAATAGATAGGAGATTCTGTAGACATTAGCAGCGGTAGATGACAAAAAAATTTGAAGTAATTTGGTCAGTGGCAGAAGCCGAGAACATGTCAGGGCAGATAATATGGACTGCACAATCTTACACAAACTAAATGAATAAAATTAATAAAGGATAATATTACCACTGCATCAATTGTGGAATCAAAGTCATCAATGGCAAAGCATATATCTGGGTAGGCTGGAACTGTTTCTGCTTCCTGTACATGGAATAGACAAATTCACATACACTAATAAAGCATAAATCATTTTATGGAAGATGGACATTAAACTGGGATACTTGCCTTTCTAGCATCCAAATGGAAATTAACTCGACTTGGTGATGCATAAACAGTCTTCAAAACCTGGATGCGTGTAACTTCTTAATAAGAATAAAAGAAACATAAATGCGCATCCATTGACCTGGTTATACTGCGGTGTTACTACTTAGGGCATCAATATCCAAATGCTTAAATTTCCCTACAAATTTTTTGGATTCTTCACAACACTCTCCTGTCCATCGGTATCTTACAAGGTTAAATGTCTCCATATTTTTCAGAAACATTGGTTTAACTGTTTAAGTATTGTGGAGATAACTTTGACTTTCAATAGGGTGCTATATAATGCGAAATGGCATAATAGCAACCTGAAATTTCATTATTTTAACACGCGTATTTTTTGCACCATGAGTCCATGACTGAGACACACATGGGCATACAGTGATAGCATGTGGGTCAAGACATGACTTGATGACTTAGTAGTTATGTGAGTTACCCATGCCGGAAAATGCCAAATTAGAGTCTTGTTTAAAGCAAAACAAAGGGTAATACTCTTATTTCTCTCGTTTGACAGAAACAAAGGAAAAGTTTGAAATGAATAAGATGATCCATAGAAGAACAGCGATAAAAGACTGACATAATCCAAGAAGTACACACCTTATATATAGGATTCAATGGAGTACCTTGCCCTGCTCGATGGTTTTGAAGTACCGTATTGCTAACCCAAAAAAAAATATCTCATATTAAAATATCATAGTGACGCTGGACAGCAAAGTGCTTTTAATAATCCTTCCTATTATTTTTCTTTCTTGGTCATTTAAATAGAAAGATAAGATATTGTTAAACACAAAGACACATTGGATCTAGAGCCTCGAAGACATATGTTACTCCGACTCGGCTTGATGGGTCGGACACGGCTATTTTATGAAAAATTGTCAAGTTTTTGGTCTAAAATGAAATGTCTGAGTGTCATACCAATGTCCAAGGATTGAGTGTCGGACACTAGTACGTGAGCTCATATGAAGTGTCGAAGTAACTCGAAGTCCCCCTGCCTAAATAATGAGAACTTCCAGTAGCGTTCTATCTCGAAATCTGCCTCAAACCGAATTGAACACCAAACCAAGCCATAGTAAACACTAAGTTGTAAAGACCATCTAGAACTTTGAAAAAGAAGAGTAAAAGGTGCCGATTATATCCTAGAACCATTGTAGGAACTAATGTTCGACTACAATGTAGTGGACAAGAAGAAATCTTAGACGAAATCTAGTGGATTAAGTTGATTTACATTGATCACAAGGAGACTCACGGGTCACATGAACATACAATTTGAATTATTTGAAAAAGAAGGTAAGAAAAACCCTCTTACTTTTCAAGACAAATAATCTCCGACCCACTTTTTATGGGCATTAGACAACAAATAATAAAATATTAACTGAAAGTCCACCGAAATCAGTTGCAGGAAACATTTCTAATCAGAACATCAAATACCAGGGAAATATGAGCCGGAAACAGGAAATGTATGACATCTTCCATTCTTCCCTATGAGACCGTTAGTTCAACTTTTCCATCACCACATAAAAATATGGGCAATCAGCCAAGGAATAAGAAATGGGTGACATTTTTTCGTTGGGTGGCTAACCTAAGCGCAGGTATAGGAACATTATTTACAGCTTATGTTACTTCGACTCTCTAACAAGATGTCTTGTCCAACACATGTCAATGTGTCCGACACCCCCACTTAGATAATTTAAAAACAGTAGGCATAGTCTAAGGCATATCTTGACTAAACTGATAGACACGGACATAATAAGGCAGAAGCATCTAAAAAAAATTGTAAACAAACAATATCTGATGTATTTTTCAGATCTATACCCTCTATTATTTTTCGAAGAAACACTAATAGAGATAGTT
Source organism: Silene uniflora (assembly GCA_018983105.1). Lineage (NCBI taxonomy): Eukaryota > Viridiplantae > Streptophyta > Magnoliopsida > Caryophyllales > Caryophyllaceae > Silene > Silene uniflora. The sequence continues at coordinate 9,733 of JAGPOY010003038.1, forward strand.
AGGTCAGGTACCTGCAAATTGCTACAGTTACTGTGAATGAAGTATGTGCAATTAGATTCAAATAAAATGACCGCCTCCAATCCACCTCCAACACATTGTCACCAACCATACTATCCAACTGCAGAAAGAAGTGCAAATGGTTTAAGCAGACTACACGTAGACAAATACAGATGCAATTCCACATATAAAGCACTATCCCTATAACCAGGGTACGAGAGTTTGGAAGTATGCACCCTCCTTTTCAATAGCACTGCAATACTTTACGATTACTCCAAATTGAAAACAATATAACCAATTAACCATAATATTCCCTCCGTCCCAACCATTTGTTTACCATTGATTAAAATAGCCCTCGCAAAAAATAAAATAGATAAACAAAGGATTGAGAAGGAGGGAGTAGTACAATAACAACATTAACCAAGTGCCTCGGAAATCACAAAATACATGATAATAGGGTCGGATGTATGTAACATGATCGTATTGAAACATAAAGAGGAAGCACTGTTACAAGAATGACGGGGCTTTGAAAGACATTCATATTCAGTCAAAAATATAGCAATGCCAAAATAACAAATCGCCAACGAATTGTACTTCAATTTAAATGGATGGATTAATAAATATGTAAATGATTTGGGTTCAGCTTTTACCTTTGACGCCCACCGGCGTACAAAATAAGGAGGATTTGCATTTGACTCATCATTAGAATTGTTCCCATTTAAGCCCTACAAACATATTACCATGAAAATTGGATAAGAGTAATTCTTTGTTTAGAAATAATAAGGCTATTCAAAAACACACAGACACGCATCAAGCACCATTTTCTTGACAAAAAATACAAGGTCATCATCCTGGCGCCCCCTTGATTCCTTGCCTTCGATAAAATAGAGATTTAGAACATCATGCCAGAACCCTTGATCCATTTCGATGTCTGATGCATCCTCCTCATCAACTATTGTCTTCCCCAATAGATTTGAGTGCTTCTTCACCACACTTAACAACTCCTGCCTTCAGAAACATCATCATCAAACAAAGCACAATTACCATCTTACACAAAAAAGGCGGAGAAACTAGATTGACTCTGGGTTAATCTTAAGTAACAGTTCACTGATAGCAGATAAAGTAGCTTTATAACATATTTATTTTGATACGGAAAGAAAAATAAGATTGATTCTGAAATAGGGCCAATCTTTTCATCCTTTCAGATGAGAGAGGAAAGTGAAATTCAAGGGCTATCAATCTACCTCAACAAGGTAGGACAACTGGACATGTATGTCCCAAATTAGCCATAAACTCAGCCGGTTTACAAGCATCTCGAAAGCAGTGGTTAGAGTATTCTCGATAATTACACCTTAATACAAGACTACAAGACGAAAATTCGAAGTCTGCTCAAGCAAAAAAAAAAGAAAAAAAAAATGAGGGGCCTGGCTAGAAGTCCAAGATCACAAAGGAGGTAGCAGAACTCGCAAATTACTAGTTTCAGAATAACTAAATAGAACAGGTAAGAGTGGCTGTGGCGAACATAATCTCACACTGTACCAGCTCTCCAGACTACAATACTAATGATGAACAGGACAGAAGACAGCTTTATGAGGAAATAAACTCAAAAAAACATCTTTAGCATCTTACTAATGAGTACTTTTTCGTATCAATTTTTAGGAAATCAAATATTATCCTCAATAAGCCTGATCATTAATGATTTCAAAATACAGAGATTAATGTCTATCTTCAACATGGACATAATTCTTAAGTTTGTAAGTACTCGCAAATGCCGTTTTTCTGCACTCAAAGCGTCAAAGATTACACACACTATTCACGCTTGATATTGGTTAACTGTAAATGTACCAAAACTGAGCTCAGACAAACATAACTAGAAAAGTAACCAAACATAAAACTCTATTTCATTGCGTTCCTTTGTCCAACGCAAACACAACTCGTGATCAAAACACAAAGACATCATTCATGCATGCTACATTTACAAAATCAACTTGAAACAGTATATTCTACAAGTCTAGTTACATAACAGCAAATCAACATTGCTCTATCCTATACAACATTATACTAATCTCGCGCAAATGACGCAAATTACTAGTAGCGGAATCATCGAGGAGCTATCTAAGCTCAAATTAAATCAATTCATTTGAATAATTAAACCTGCCTAGCAGTTCACAAATACGCTGACAAATTGATCGCAAATTTACGAAGTCGAATTAAATCAACTAATTTGTATAATTAAACTTGCCGAGCAATCTACAAGTATAGCACCGTCATGTATAAGCTTAATTACACGGTTTACTGACAAATTGATCGCAAAATCAAGAACTCAAATAAAATAAACTAAATTGAATAAATTAAACTTGCGAAGTAGTTCACAAGTATAGCACCGTCATGTATAAGCTTAATTAAACAATTCTCTGATAAATTGATCGCAAAATTAAGAAGAGAAAGTAAAGAAGAACGCAATTTGACGATGAAATTGAGGAGTTGATTGATACCTAGAAGGAGTTTCACCGCCATGAGAGAACATATTTCGAGCTTTTCGATCAAAATTGGTGGAATTGACAGAATTTTGGGGGTAAATGAGGAAGACGGAGTTATATATTTATATGAGTTGAGTTTCTGAAGAGAGGAGGAGACGAATAATTTGCAACGGTCTGGCAAGCTACGTTGGCTTGCCGTAACTTCTGTTCTCGGAAATGATCCATTTCAATTTCCAACCCATTTACCATACCTTGTAACCCGTTATTTTGGTCCATTTTACATCGATTTCCGTTTGGGTCGTTTGGTTCGAGAAATTGCGATGTTTATGTTATTTTTATACCGAGTATATATTTAAAGAGTTTTTTTTTCCGGTGAAAAGTGAATATATTGATAATCAATGAGAATATGTTTTTATATTAATTAGTTTGTACTATCATTGTAATACAAACTATGACAATAGCTATAAAATCTATAATCTATAATCTATAATCTATAATCTATAATCTATAATCTATCTATCTATAATTTATCCAACAAGGACTAATCTTTTTTTTTCACGTGTTAAAGTGATACAAATAACTACAANAAATATCTAATACTAAATTAATAAAAACTTTTTGGTCTTCTCTCATAAATTTGATTATCAATATTCATATTAATTTAACCATTAGTTATTTTATTTAATGGGATGGGCTTTTTGTGTACCCTCAACATTATTATATATTTTATTTATGTTACCATATTTATTTTACTTTTTTTACCTTTCCTTTCATTCACAAAAACTAATTACAAAAGTTTTCTTATATAAATATTGTAATAATCCTAATTTTCATTTTATTCAAAGCTGATAGGTAAAATATATACTCTTTCATTTTATGAAATTAATGTGGAAACTAAATGGATTATTTCAATTTTTATTTTTTTTAAGTTTTGGATCTATTTATAAAATATTATTAAAAGGCTATCCCAAAATGACAATTTAAAGCCACGTAAAAAATGTCAGATGTCAAAAATTTATTATGACAAGGCAAAAATATAATTGTGGCATGACACTAATCTATACAATATAAATTTACTAAATTAACCCTTTTATATATGCATTAATTGTACTAAAACGTCTAACAAAAATGTCATTATTATCATCATTATCCTTAAATAAATTAACAGAACAAATATAAAAAATAAATTAATATAAACTTTTTATTTTCCACTTACATCTTTGGTTATGAATCTATCATATCTATGTAACATATCCTTTTTTTTATTTAATGATAGTATGTTATGATAATTTTTAATCTTCCCTTCATTCACAAAATTTTTCTTCTTCCTCCAAATAAATTGTTCAAATTAATAGGAGAATTAATTACAAAAATGATCTTATATAAATATCTCACTAATCTTAATTTTCATTTTTATTACAAAAGTCGGTAGGTAAAAAATACATAGAGAACTAAATGTATTGTTTCTTATCCTTATTATGTTTTGAATTAATAGTTATAATCCAATTTACTTATTATTTTGTGTTTGTTTTCAAATTGCAGGAGGGTGACATACTCAAACATATCAATAACATTACATGAAATTAGAAAACGATGGTAATGGATCTTCTTTACCCTTTTCTTTTGGCTTGAATACTCTTTCATTTTTGTCGCATTTTTACTTTTTCTATTATGGTGTGTAATATAAAATGATACGGAGGAGTACTTCATTATTTACTTTGAAGGATTTCTTTGATGAGAATTCAAATACACCAATATATTATCTTCTAAATGAGAAGATTTAAGAGGTAAGTAGTATGTTCTATTTTGATATTGTTTGGTTTTTTTAGCAAGTAAGATTAACTTTTTGATATATTACTTTGGATATTGTGCCTTTTATTATGTCATTCCATAT
>JAGPOY010003039.1:2935-16685 GCA_018983105.1 Silene uniflora
TAAAGGGAAAATATAACAAAGCTATTAATGACTATCAAACCCAGCCCTCACAAACGTGAACATAAAAAATCAAGAAGTGAAAAGCTATGGATGACTGCCTACTTAATGGCATTATCAATTAATATATCAACCTCACAAAAATAAAGATACGCCTAAATTTGGGTGTAGATAATCGGATAGAGTATTGATCACTGGTGACTATCAACTGCGACGCAGGTTCATTGCTCAATTAATCAGTGTCGGTGAGTATGGCAAAGAGAGTGCAAATGAAGGCCGTAAAAATTCCCAAATTTGTGTTTAGTTTTTTGGGAAATGTGATTAGAGGGTGATTCCGGTTGTTGTGACATTGCGTATTTATATTGAAAAAATAATTTCCAAAGATAAACTAAGTGTCTGTTTGGCCTTGATTTTCAAAGTGTTTTTTTGATTTAAAAACAGTTTTTGGCCAAACATATTATAAATCTAAAAGCTAATAGTAGATTTTCAAAAACTGATATAACATGTTTTTGCCCATAAAAATAGAAGCATCAATTTGATGTTTCTGTTTCTTGAAAACTACTTTTGAAAAATTAAACTGGAAAAATAGAAACTCATTTTAAGCAAACTAGGCCAAACATGCTCTAAATTTGGAAGGAATCCCATGATTTCAGCATAATATCAAGGAAAATTGTAGATTTTTCTTTTTTTCATTAAATAATCAAGGAAAATCATTTTAATTCTACTATATTCCATCAAATATAAAAATGGAATATTCTGTTAATAATGCCTTATTATACCTTTTTTTATTTTTTTTGTTAATCTAGTCACTTTATTAATCCCTCTATAGCTCTATATACCTGCCACATCAGACGGAGATGAAATTTTGAGATGCTATGTCAGCTATTTGGCTACTCCTTTAGAGAAATATATAATGTCAGCTATTTAGCTACTCCTTTAGAGAAATATATGATGATTAATCCCTCTATAGCTCTATTTACCTGCCACATCAGACGGAGATGGAATTTTGAGATGCCATGTCAGCTATTTGGCTACTCCTTCGGAGAAATATATGATGATGATGGGATCCCAATGTGACACGGGAAAATGAGACCCTTTATATGAATGTACAAGTATATTATACTTCAAGATTTGTATTGAATTTCATTAATTAAAGTTTGTAATATAGTGACCAAAAGCGGAAGCCCGGTTCCCACGTCCGTGGTTGCCCGTGGCCTTAGACACCCTTGGTGGAATAAAGTCATTTGTTGAATTTTTGGGGTTAATTGAGTCCGAGTAGTTCTTTTGGGATATCGCCCAACGCTTGAATTGTTGAGACATGTCAATTAGACATCACAATTACCTAAAAACACTTAAACACTACTTAAGAGAATTGGTGAATTGAATTATTCATTCACTTTTTTTTTTTCGACAACGGTGAACTGGTATATTAAAAGGAAAACGAAAATACATACATGAAAAACATAAATGAACAAACAAACAGACAAAATTAACCCGTTGCTAGACTAACAGACCATTCCTGATGCACCTGAAGAAGCTTGCGAATTTCCCGAACTGAATTCCGCACATTAATTGGGACTGACAATTTACCTGTCAGAACTGAAGATAATTTTCTTGACGTCATTAAGAAAATGATAGATTGACCATGCGATAAGCAAGCCTTGCGCATAGTCTGGAGAACGGCCTTTGTGATGGCGTCATTAAGATAATTTTCTTGACGTCATTAAGATAATTGGCCTTTGTGATTCATTCACTTTATACTAGTAACTCTTCAATATGGCCATCTTATTGTATAACTCCGGTCCAAAAAGTTTATTGAACGAATTAACTTTGAAAAGTCAAACTTCGGTCTAAAATATAAATAAAAATCGAAGATCTTGTAAAGATGATCAACTTAGAAAAACAATAGCAATTTTTTGATCTTGTAGCAAGGAGATATGATCAATTAAACTTTGTTTTGACAAAAGTAGCATAATTTGAAAAAGAAATTACAAACATCAAGGCAACATGAGAATTATCCAAAAAAAAAAAAACTAGACTTAATATACAAATATCAATAATTATCTACTTTAAAAAAAAAAAATATCAATATTATCAATTTAAAATACTAATTAAAGTTAAAAATATATTTTACAACTTTAGTAAATTTCTTGGGTTCATTGAGGTCATCTCTTGGTTGTTAAAAGGGTATTACAAACAACACTCAATTTGGACAGAGATCAAACCAGTTCAATAAATATTTTTGGTGGTTTCTCTATCTTTAGGCTTGTTCTTTTCAGTTGAAACGAGCTGAATTAAATTGAATGAAGTTGAATTGAATTTAACTGAACTGAATAGAGCTAAGGTGAACAAAAGTAAAACACAATTTTAAGAGGAGGTGAGCTAAATAAAACTAACTAAAAATGAACTAAATAGAGTTGAGCTGAAATTAAGCCATAAAAACCCGGGCCTTAATCTCTCTACTAGGACTTCTTCAACGGACAATATCAACTATGCGGCAATACTCGTCGTTCTAATTGAACATCTTCGTGATTTTAGAGTATTGAAGAAGTCTCAAATTGAATTTTGTGGAGTGAACATCACACATTGACTTGTATAATATTTGTCTCTATCAATTATTTGTTGTCTTTAACTAAAATATGTAATCAAATGATTAGTCTAAGGTATTGTTTAGCAAAACTAATTGAAAGATAGCTGAAACCTAAAAAGTAGTTGAAAACTTAAAAGCTAACTAAAACCTAAAAAAGAACTGATAAGGTAGTTGAAATTATGAGCTGATAAGATAAATGATTATATAAAAATGTATTTGGCAAACTAGCTGAAAAGATAGCTGATTTTGGTAAAATGACGTAAAAAGATATAATAATTATTTAATATAGTATAAAATAAGGGGGTAAAAAATGAAAAATAAGTCATTTCAGATACCTGATTTCTCAAATGCTACCTGAGGTAGCATTTCGTTTTAGGTACATTATCTGACAAAATAAGCTACTTGTCAAACATTTACAAAAAAAAAAATCAGGTAGCTGAAATTTTGGTTAAATAAACTACTTTGGTCAAATATGTTACCTGAAGTGCGGTGTCAAACAGAGCCTAAAGCTAAGGGAGTACAAATTAGAAAATAGAATGGAATAGTTCATAAATTAAGGGTTATTCACAATTATTTAGAGCAACTCTAATGGTTTATCTTAGATACTTCTTGTTTGGCATTTCTTAAACTGATTTTACCATTTATGTTGTCAATGTAAAGTAATTAAGTTTGAATTAGATCAATAAAATTATTAATTTAAATGGACCTACAAAATGCAAGCAATTAATAAGGAAAAAAATGGTCACATTTCTAAAGTTTGATCATATATTAGGAAAATTGCAATTACATAAATAAATTGGTAAAAATATGATTTTTTTTTTTTTTACAAATGAGAGGCAATGCCCCGAAAATTAACTACGTACTATTACACGGAGAATAGTTACTCCAAATATGTCCTCCCGAAGAATAGAACGCAAATCATTTAGAGGGGCCTCTAAATGTAGGAGTAGTGCTCTAAGACACTCCACAATTAGGTAGAAAGTCAGCTGCTCTATTCGCCTATCTATTGCACGAAGAATAGCTACCCCAAATATGCCCTTTCGGAAAATATGATGTACGATGTATATATAGGTCCATTCAAGCTAATTATAATGCTTGAACCACATAAATAGTGTCTACCTCGACTTATTTTAACTCAAAACCTCATAGTAACAAAGTTAAGCTAACTAATACTCCGTATGTTGTAAACTTGCAACTGAATCACGGTCATGCTAAGTCTCTCCTCCCCTTTGTCACACAATTACTTCTTATATAAACCTCTGAATAAACTATTCTTTTTCCTTTAATATTGTCTCTTGAGTTTACGTCTGGTTCACCACTTCTTAAAAAGAAATCTCAAAATTGAGTATAATAATTAATAAGCTTATTGCTAAAATTTCCAAGAATCGACTTGCAACAAATTCAAATTAATCCCTTGTCCAATTACTTGTATATGTTAACAATAACGTTTAGAAGATTTGGAATGGAATACATCCACTCTTTACCAAAATTTGTAAGACATGAAGTAAATTGCAATTTGATAGCCAAAGTTACCTTAAATCCTTAATTACCCCAACTTATATTATTTCCGTTCGCATATCATTAAATCCCGACTAAATACATTGACTCAACCAAATCAAATACATAAAAAAAACACCACCACGCGCTAATAAAAGGCCGGTAGGTCAAATTCCCCTCCTTGCCACGCAATTACCACCTCAACTTTCCATATTCCTCCCTCTTGCCCCCTTTCCTATTCTTCTTCTATTTATATTCCCTCTTTCTCCTTTCATCTCCTTCATCTTTATCTCTCTATCTCTCAAAATTATAAACCCTATCTTTCAATTTTTCCATTTCCACCCCCCACCTCCTCCACCACCACCATTTCCGCCTCCACCTACAATAATTATTTAATTAATTAAATTAATTCACAGCAAATCAAATATTCCATCCATGGAGGTCATCGTTCTACCACCACAAGACTGCCTTAAACGGGCCCACCACCACCATCAACGGCGTTTAACCAACAAACCCCGCCGTAACCCTAGTCCACCATCTAACCCAACCACAGTTAACTCAACTAACCACTCTTCCCTCAGATCTAACCGTAGGAAACCTTCTCCTTCTGGACCCACCAAGTCTCAATCTCGATCTGTCAGCCCACCTCTTTCCGGTCAGATCCGGATTCTAAAGCGCGGTGAGAATCTTCCTAAACCGGTCAAAACACAACCCCAAGCCCAACCCCAGCCTCAGCCCGCTCGGTCTGTCCTTGGTCCGATGGTTAACGGGTTCTACGCTGGGTCGGCTTGTGTGACGTCACCACCACCGAGTGAACTGCCGTTGCCGGCGTTCTTCACTCGGAGCTGTGGGTTGTCGTTGGTGGCTGATGATGTCGACAACAACCTGAAAATCGCTAGTGATCTCCGCCGTGTGTTGAAGCTCTGTTGAAAATGATTATGGTCCGAGGGTAAAATGGTAATTTTTCCGGAAGGGTAAACTTGGAAAGTTCTGGAAAAAGGAAGGGTAAAGTTGGAACTTTGTTGATGAAGTAATTTTAAATATTTTAATTAAAGGAGAGTAAAGTAAATGATAGGTTGGGCTTTGGAGTTGGGCCGAAATATCCGACAATCATCCCTCGTATTTTTTCCAGCAGGGACGTCGGGTTTTGTTCGGTCACAGAAAAAGCTTAGCTTTTCTTTTCTTTTAACTTTAATTTTTTCTTTTTTAGGGTATTTAAATTAAAATTAAATCGGAGTATAATAATTAGGGTAGTAGTTTATACAATTACATGATGATGATGTATAGCTCTTGTTGATGGGTATTTTAGTAATTTGTCAGTTTTACTTTGTATTGGGTTTGGGTAATTTCGTAATTGAGTCTTAAGCTTTTGAAGGTTGTAGTAGTAGTACATACCAAGTTTATTGTGGTTTGATGTATTGGGTTGTAAGTTATGGCATAAGATGTCATACAATGGATGTAGCCCTCTTTTGTTATTTGTCTTTAATTATGGTAATTTAATTCAAGTATTTCTTTTATGTTTATGAAAATTTGTCCGATTTACGGTATTACTTCATTTGTCTCAATCATTTATAAATCTTCTAACATGGTAATATGAGTAATTTGATATGAGATTGATTTCTTAATTGGAAAAAAAATGGGTTGGGACTTGGGAGCAATTTGGCAAGGCAAAGAATAATTGAGGTAAGGGATGATGAGATATTTGTGAATTAGTGTGAAATTGGTTGTAATTGGAAGAAGACAAACAAGTTGTGAACATAATTAATTTGGTTTGATTAGATTATTGATATTGAAAGGAGCGTTGATAATAAGTTTGGCCCAAAAACCGAGTAAAGATTAGATGACCAATTATTCGATGACAAGTTACTCAAATTGAATGAGAAAGATTAAATTGTTTATATCAAGGTATTCTTAAAACAAGATATTAAATAATTGATCGAGACAGCTAAAAATGAAATACAAATTCTCTTTGAAGACATGACATATCCGTCACAAGGAGAAGACGGATACCATTTTATCTCATAAAGTAACCACTTTTTTTCTCTCTGCAACACTATTTATGTGGTCCCTTTTTTCCACTAGCTCATTTTGTATCCATTTTATCTCACAAAATATCCGTCACAAATGGTGACCCGTCACAAGCAAGACTTTTTGAAAATGAAATATGTAAATAAATGAACGGTTGAGGATGAGGATCATTCATTCTCATAGAGTATGATTATGATTTATGATTATTGAGTAGGTTTAAAGATTAGGTGTAACTTTGTTGGTGGTGGTTGCGTGGTGTTATTTTGTTCTTTTCCTAAATTTGACTTGGAACAGTTTGGGAGATGATCGGTGGGTGATGAGACTTTTTTTGGAGTCATGTTTGATTGATGAAAGCATTAAATTTTGCAATTTGTATGGATTTGTCTTAGACCATCCCCAAGCAAGAATCGCCTTAATTGGGTCAATACCCAATTTAACTCTTAATCTCACCTTATTTAACTTGATCCAGCTTTACCCTCCCAAGCAAAAGGTCAATTTGTTGGGTCATTTGACTCCACCTAGGTCAAAAATTGGCCACATGGGAGGTCAATTTGTTGGGTCAATTGACTCCACCTAGGTCAAAAATTGACACAAATTGACCTTGGGTCAAGTTAATCAACCTTCTAATTGTAATTAACTTGACCCAAGCAAGGTCAATTGGGCCAAATTGACCTTGCTTGGGGATGGTCTTAGGATTCGAGTAGATATCATAAGCCGTGTGGAATTGGTAAACTCGTTGATCCATTCCTTCAACATTTTATATTTTAGACTTGTGTATTTATTTATCCTTTAAAATAAAAAGACTAATCCTAATTTATTAAGAGTACTTTTCTTTAAGTTCGCTTATATATTTGGTCATATACTCGTAGGTAGGGAATTGAAATAATAGATGAGGAAATACTATCTTAGGCTCTGTTGTTTTGGATTGAAACTGTCTGAGCTGAACTGAACTGAACTTAATGGAGCTGAACTGAACTGAACTGAATTAAGAGTTAATTTGTGAAGAGAAGAGAAAAGCTGAACTGAACTGAACTGAATGAGTTGATCTGAATCGAGCTGAACTGAACTGAAATTAAGTCCAAAAGAACAGGGTCTTGCTCTACTTAGGCCCTGTTCTTTTTAGCTGAATAGAGCTGAACTGAACTTATTTGAGCCGAACTGGGCTGAACTGAACCGAAGTAAGCTGAATAGGCCTGAAGTGAGCTTATAGGGGCTGAACTGAAATTAAGAGAGCTGAAATGAGCTGAATTGAACTTAATTAACTAAAATATTTTATGTATATTATGAAATAAATAATTTTATAGTTTTCATAATATTTTTCGATTTCCCAATAATTTGGGTGCTAAAAAAAATTATACAACACATTATTTTCTAACCATTTTTTCTCCCGGTTTAAAATAAATTTCATATAATTTTGTAAGTAAATATTATTTGGTCGGCCCCGAATATCTGAATACACTCGGGTGTTTATCTCCTATTAGCGATAATAATGGTAGATGTCATATGCCTTAAGTTAACCATGAATCTTCAATAGGATTTTTTGAACATTTTAATTATCGACATTTATTTTTACGAATGAAAGTCAAAATGTCTTTTGGTCAATTGAAGAAAGGTGGAAGCCGGAAGGTGTTGTATAATATGCATATGCCTACGATGTCGGAAAAGTATCAAATGTCAATTATCGTTTCCGCTTTCACACTTCATAATTTCATACGGATGCATACACTGGCTATTCATGTCGTAGAATTTAAACATGCAGTTGCTCAAAGAAGCACAAATGTAAACATGGATGATAAATATCGTAAGAAGAAAATCACTGAAATGCAAGAAAAGGTAGATAAATAAAAATATTAATATTCATATTAATATTGATTATTGATAAGGTTGGACGGAGCTGAACTTATAGAGATGCATTTAAGAGAGCTGAAGTGAGCTGAAATGAGCTGAAACGGGCTGGGCTGAACTGAAACGAGCTGAAGTGAGCTGAAATTAAGCCGAAAAGAACATGACCTTACTATCAAATTCTCCATTTGGGTTAGTCAATAAAAAGTATTCTCTCCGTCCCGGTCATTTGTTGTCCTTTGATTTTGGCACAAAGATCAAGGAAAGAGGAATGAGCCTATTAAAAAGTGACAAGTGGAACAAATTAAGTGTGAATGATCAAATTGTCCATCAAGTCCAATCTTAAAATAGAAAGGACGACAAATGGCTGAGACACCTCAATATGAAAAAGGACAACAAATGACCGTTACAGAGGGAGTACTATCTACCATAATGAAATGAAATATAGTGGATTACAAAAAAAAAGTGTCATCAGATGAACACTTGATCTCTTTGTGGGTCTATTTGAGCTACTAGATACATAATCGACGAATAAAGAAACATTTAACCACCGAGTAGTAATTTGTGTTTATCATAAAGGGGAGTTTGTATCTTAAATGCGTTGTAGGCTTGTAATTTACTCCCTCCGTTCAACTCCACGTTGTAATATTGGTTTTTACACGGATATTAAGGAGTGGATTAAAAAAATATTAAAAGTATATGAGGAACGAGAAAGAAGAGGTTAAAAATATTTAAAAAACATAAAGGTGGGTTTTATGGTGGGTTAATGTGGAGTTTGGGTGACATTTTTTGAATATAGATTTTCAATAAGGATAAAATTGTCATTTTTTTAGCCAAATAAGAAAACCTGTAAAGTGGAGTTAAATGGACGGAAATGAAATACATGTAAAGTGGAGTTGAATGGAGGGAGTAAAAGTAAAATAGGTATACTTACTAAATTTTGAAAATATGTGCGAAATTACTAACGTCAATTTTATGAGATATAGTCTATGATTATTTGTTGTGGTGGTGATTAGTTAGGAGAGTTGTCAGCAGGGGCGGAAACAGGAATCGAATTCACCTGGGGCTAAATTTTAAAATTTTAGAAATCGATAAGAATTTTTTTTTACCAAGATTTGAAATATATAAGGTAAAATATAAGAAATATAAGATATGAGCAGCCGATAACTTCTAAAAGTATGTTTCAATGAGTATTAAATTCAACGTGTCACTTTCATTTAAATTGTTGTACTCATCATACCGGAGAAGTTATGAAAAATACACACACATCATTGCAAGTAGATGCCCTTTTCATTCACAAATTCTCATTTGTGACGTAGACTATCCGTCACAAATAAATGACGGATACCATATTCTCTCACAAAATACCCATCAAGGGTGAGTGGAGAAGCACATGGGGGTGCCCACCTTGTCCCTTCTACCCATTTCCTTTCACAAAATACCCGTCGCAAGATCCGACTCGTCGCAAGTAAGACCTACTGTTCATTTATTTAACTCACCTATTGTAAAATAATTGATGGGAAGGGAAAAAAAATCATGAAGATAAGAAGACAAACACCTAAATAAATACTCCATATAAGAAAGAACAAAAAAAGGGTTATGCTCATTCATGGTCTCATGGACATGATTTTACTCAATCATGGACATGAATGACCATTATACCCATGTCATTTGATCTTATTTACTATTTTGTTCTAATTCCAATAAACACGACTCACACCATAAAGCAGCACATACAACCACCACCCACCCAGCAGGCAGCAACTCCACCGGCTAACTACCACCACCGTCACCGACAGCCACCATGCACCAACCCCTACCGCCCCTCCCTTGTCGGCCAGACCCAATCCCCAAACCTGCACTTCCTCAAACCCGCACCTCCCAGACCACCATTGAACCACCCTTTGTGCTGCCACGCATTACTCCAGATTGCAACTGCACACCCACCGTGAACCGTTCCCACCACAGCCCCGTCCACCTTAGAACCACTCGTCGGACCTCCGACGTCCGCCTCACTACCCAGCCACCTATTCCTATATTCCTAATTTTGATTAATCCTAATTTTTCTAAACCCTAAATCAATTAAATCTCCCTAATTTGATAGTATAATTGATGCATAATTAACTAAGTTAGAAAGTTATAATCATTGCCTGATTAACTTGAGAATTAAGAACCATATAACTGATTAATTTGATTTGGATTTTAGGAGAGAAAAGAGAATTTTTTTTTCTCAAAGGAAGGGCAAGGGAAGGGAAGGGTAGGGGAAGGAAAAATAATGGTAAAAAGTCCGTAAAAGAGTAAAAGTCGTATTTGAAAGAGCAATGACATTAAAAAATCTGCTGTAACATACAAACATGGAGGTAAATGGTAAATGGTAAATGGTAATAAGTAAGTAGAAATAAAATAGAAAAAAGGCAAAATAAAATTAAGGAAAACCTTCACCAACCAAAATTTAGTTCACCATGAGATTCGAACGCGGGTTGTTTGTGTAAAAACTGTAATATCAAACCACCAGACCACATGGAAATTATGATTCTCTACTAGTATAAATAGTATATATTGTTTCCCTACAAAACTACTCGGACTTTAGCCTGAGTAGCCTAGTCTTAGATCCGCCCCTGGTTGTCAGGCCAAATTTTGTTTTCAATTTTCTTTATTTTTCCGCTTAGGTGAAATTAATGTTTACAATAATATCAGTTTTCTTAGCATTAGTAAAGTCTTCAATGTAAAACCGTAAAATATATTTGAGAAGTGTTGTATGCATTTGGCGTGAATAATTGACCTAAAAAAACGAGGATTTGGTTAAAAAAAAGAAAGAAAGATACTATTTCAAAAGGATCTTAAAATTGCGGGATTCAAAAGATACCCTCCGATTCTTACGATTTCTTCATTTACTTTTGCACAAATATTAAGAAATCAAATTGGTGCGAATGGATAGTGTGTAGAGCTGTTAGAAGTAGTAGGCCAATCCGGCCTAGCCCGGCCTCGTGGGTGGACTTTTAGTAGCCTTGCCAGCACTAAGCCCAATTCGACACCCCATACATCATCTCGGCTGCGCTAGTGCCAACTCTTTCTTTGTCCGGCCGTGTCCCAATAACTAAAAAATAAAAAAACCAAAGGCGGCCCAACACGGTCCGCCTTGGCCCGCTACTTGGTGGGCCGGGCTTAACGAAACTCACCCAGTACTAAACTGGCCCATCCCCACCCTCATTTAGTGTCGTACCTAAACTGCTTGCACTCAATCCGGCCCGGCCCAACCCAACACACAGCTCTAGTGTGTGGTGAAAGTTAAAAAAAAAAAAAGGACAATTTCCTAAAGAAACGGAGTGATATGTTTAGGGCGTTTAGTTGGGGGTCTAAAAGAAAGGGAAAGGGAAACAAAGTTATTGATTGCCTTTGTTGATGTTTGTTTGACAAAAACAATGGGAATGATTCCCTTCCTTACCCTTCAATCCATCTAATCCCATACCCCCCACCCCCTAAGGTATGAGATTTCATTACCCTTATTACCTTTCAACCACCTTATTCATCACCACCACACTTGCGATTACCACACCACCAGTAACCACCAAAGCACCACCACCGTCGCCGCCACCACCACCGCCGCCGCCACCACCACCACCACTTTCACGACACCCCCGCCACCGCCACACCACACCACCATCATAACGCCACCACCACCACATCCACGCTACATAAACCACCACCCGCACATCTAAACAAACCACAACCCATTAATCTTCTTCCAAGTACCCCTAGAGTGGGTGAACCTTATTTTTCTTTATTAATGTAACCAAACAAGTCGTTAAGTTTTAGGTAATTACTTACATTTTCCTCTCTTACCCTTTCTAATTTCCTTCCTTTTCCCTTTCCCTTTTTCCTTTTTCTAACCAAACGCCGCTTCATGTAATGTGAAAAAGTTTATCAAGTCCCATAAAATTGGTTATCAATAATGGAATTAATGAAGATCAAGATTAATTTTTGTTAGTGAAGGCTAAAGGAGAGTGGGCCTCGTTTTTACACCGAAATTTAATGAGCAAATTCGTTATGGCCCATCACTTAGGCAAACTACTAATATGGGCTAGATACTCTATTCACTTGCAGAATTTGAATCAACATTTAGCACATTGTACGGACTATATGAAAATACAAATTCTTAATTTATGATGGGTATATTCATCGTAGGCTTACGACGGGTCGAGTACTATCGATGTAGGTAGATAAGACAAAAACATAATGTATTTAACCTCATTACAAACTTTTGAAGATACGCTCGTCACAATGGAGACTTGCTCAAAATAGATAAAGCCAAATGAAGTTGTTACCCAAAAGTCTAGAACATGTCTAATTATAGCTTACTGTCTATCGACATTTTTTAGTGAATATAGTACGTCTTGATTTATCTTCAGAGTAAATTTTGTTTAAGGTGGTCTTAGGCTCCGTTTGGCAAAACTAACTGAAAAGGTAGCTGAAACCTGAAAAGGTAGCTGAAAACTGAAAAGGTAACTGAAACCTGAAAAGGTAACTGAAAAGGTAGCTGAAAATTAGGAACTGAAAAGGTAGCTGATTATATAAAACAATGTTTGACAAACTAACTGAAAAGGTAACTGATTTTAATGGAATGACGTAAAAGGATATGATAATTATTTAATAGTATAGATTTAAGGGGTAAAAAGGGAAAATAAAACCAAATCAAGTACCTGAAATCTCAAATGCTACTCTAGGTAGCTTTTCATTTCAGGTAGCTTATTTGGTTAAATAAACTACTTACCAAACGCGTACACAAAAATAAGGTACCTGAAATTTTGGTCAAATAAGCTACTTTGACCAAATCAGGTACCTAAAATGGCTTGCCAAACGGAGCCTTAAGTTACAACCTCTCACAAACAAACGCCTTTTTCTTTTACATTTTTTAACTTGATTGTAATTTGTGAGTGCGTCTTAACTTATGACTGTTTAAAACAAGAGTATGTGTTATGCCGTGGATTAGAAATGATAGCAAGAGGCCAAGAGTCCTAGACCTTTCGAATCATCTTGAGTCAAACTTCGATAACTTTTTCTAAAATTACCTTAGGATAACTTGATCTATCTTTGTGACGAAGAAACCCACCGACCCCCCATGATAAGTATCATTAGTGAGATTCAACAATGAAAAAAGAGAAACGTTGTCTACCATACCGAGAAGTTATACCACTACCAGTGATGGAACTTGGGGAATTAGTAGGGGCGCTCGTCTCCGCTGGCGGATGGAAATCGTAAAAATTTAGTTGAAATTTCCGAAAAAAATTTAAGGTTTCAATATATCATTAGTCCATTATCTGTTTGCCCCCGTTGAAATTTTTGCCCCCGCTGGAATTAATTCCCGACTCCGCCACTGACAATCACTATCTATTATTAATTGGTTTTTAATAGAACCTCTTTGTGGGTGCGACCCATGCCTAAAGTTTAACTATTTTTCATAATGATTATTGATTACGGATTTTCTTTTTTTTTTGAGGGAAACAACGCAACTTTTATATATTATCCGTTCGGGTCCGAGTAAAAATCGGACTCAACAACATTCGATACAGAATCCGGCACCATCCCCACCCAAAACCTAGACGAATAAGTTATGGGTTGAAAATGGGCCATACAGTGAGCCACCTTGTTACCGTCCCTTCTAACGAAACTAAAAACAACGGAATTAAAACAAGTAGCTAAATTGAGAATCATTCTTCCTATGTTACCAAAATAATTCATCGGCAGGCTCCCTGTTTTCAACATGTTCACCAGTGTCACACAATCCGACTCCGCAAC
>JAGPOY010003040.1:0-13749 GCA_018983105.1 Silene uniflora
AGCAGGTTATGTACAGGTTGTTTTGTTAGCACGTGGATATGGGACGAGCTTGACGAGTCACGAGACGAGTAGAGTTGGCTAGAAAGTATAGTAGTCATGAGTTGTATTTCTTTTGTTTACGTTTATGTATCGCTAAACTTTATATTTATAATAAAATGTTCTTTGATCGAAGTTTTTGGATCACTACCTCGGGAAACCGAGATGGTAGCATCCCGATTATCTTGGCCGGATTTTCGGGGTTTTACAGTTGTTGCAATAAGTCTTCACTAGTAGGCAGTAGAGCTAAACATTCCAGCTTGGTTATGAGCGGAATGGCTAATGAAGAATCGATAGAAATATTGCTCACAAACGATTGCTCTAACCATGATAGAGCCATCGGGGTAAGCTTGTCTAAGTGGTTGATGCCAGTCGTGATACACCAATAATAAAGACCTAAAACAATTAACTATGCAGCTAATGGAAGTAGGGTCGATCTCCACAGGGAGGTAACTATTGTCTGAAATAAAATCTGTCTGAGTCACAATTGGGGGTTTTAAAATTGGTTTTCTAAACTAAGATTAAAAGAGAGAAATTAAGAAAGAGAGAAATAAAGCAGAAATTGATAATGAAAATATCAGAATAAGAGGGGAATATGCCAGGAATCGGTCCACTACGGTATCTGCACTAACGGGTTTAACTGGTTCAGTCAATCTATAGCTAGAAAGAGCGTGGTCATCGCCTTTCGGTCCTTAAACCACGATTATACCCTTTCGGTCTCTAATCGCCCTAGGGTCTCCCTAATTGACTTTCGCCCTAATTAGGTGTCACTTATCGAATCTATCCAAGTCTTCCCTACCAATCTTTCGATCTATGTCGGGGTTAACTAAACAATTGGTCTCCTGCGTGCACTCAATCAACCAATCACAATAAAATTGCATAAAACGATTTCTAGCATCCAAATTAACTAAACAAATTACTATCCTATCATGCATTAACCATAGCTTCCCTCATCCTAACATATTATGAAATTAGCTACTCATGCTCATAGTAATAAAATTACAAATAAGATGTGAATAACCAAGATGCGACATAATAGCGATAAGATTAATTAACATAAGGATTATGGCAGAGATTAAGCAAGGATAACAACGATTAAAAGCGATAATTAATGAAAGGTTAAGAGTAAGGAGAAAGAGATTACAATCGTAGCAAATCCGGCGTACAGAACTCAAACTTGATTAATTGTAAATCCCGAAAGCAAAGTACAGAGAAAAGTTTCTGGAATAATTAAGAGAGTAATTAAGAGTGTATGATAATCGATATCCTAATCATTCGCGTGAAAGCCTTATTTATAATAAAACTAAACTTTCTAAAAACCTAATCACGTAAAAGGCTAAGCCCCTCAGCGGAAGTTGTTCGATCGAGTACTTGAGGCTCTCGATTGAACACATCCTCATAGCAATCCTCTCGATCGAGGAATGAGACCTCTCGATCGAGATCTTCTCCTTTAGTCACCTCTCGATCGAGCACAGGACAAGTCGATCGAGGCTTCTACTCCTTGGTCTCTCTCTCGATCGAACACAGGACAGTTCGATCGAGGCTTTTACTCTTCTACACATCTCGATCGAGTACAGCAAGGACTCGATCGACTTCTCCCTGGCTTCCAGCTTCATGGTCGATAGCATATGGCACTTGGCTTGGCTTTTGACGCTCCCCTAGGCATGAGTTTCCGCTCCGCCTTCCTCCATCTCCTAAAATGCATACTTGGGACGGTTTTGAGTCGATTTCCGCTACTTCTCCATATATTCCTGCAAAATAGGATAGAAAACACAAAGTAGCATATTCGGGGTATAAAGTGACGTAAAGTCACCTAAAATGCATAGAAATGCGTGCTAAAATGGACTGAAAAGTCTATATAAAATACACGCATCAAACTTCCCCAAACCAAACCCTTACTTGTCCTCAAGCAATACTAAATGCAACTAAATGGACCTAATGGAAAGGAGTGATTCTCAAAGCTAGCTATAAGTCGATACCAAACCGTTTAATGCACATTTCAACCATCGCAAAGCTCAACACGTAAGTGAACAGAATTTATACATATCTTGAAAATAAATTGGACGTTCGACCTTAAAAGACTCATAAAAATTCAGACTCTCCCGGGTCACTCTTCTCTCAACAAGCAAAGGGTAAGCATAAATATATGTGAAAGAGAGAAGAAAAAGTAGTCGCTCACCTAGACTACGACCGACATAATCATGCATGCAATATAATATGATAGATAATTCTAGCTATCGTACACACGCATCCACTGTTCAAGGACTATCACGTACCGAACAATTGCATAAATATGGGAATGTGAGGCTAACTGGTAAGAAAGGGCAAAATAAATTATGGGAATGTGAAGGTAAAAGCCGAGCTAGAACCTAATCAAAACCATAAGTAGCGCATCCCGCTCTTCCAATCATCAAAAATAAATCATTGCCTTTGTTAGGCAAATACAACACAATTCCACTAATTTCCACCCCATAAAATATAGATAAAAACAGGAGGTGAATATACAAACTTCAGCCTTATTAATTATTTTTTTTCTTTTCTTTTCTTTTCTTTCATTTTGTTTCCTTCTTTTTTTCTGGCTGAACAGAAGCAAACTCCTCGATCGACAAGTAGTGTGCTCGATCGAGGAGAACTCATACCCAAAATACCTCGATCGAGAAGTAAGTCCTCGATCGAGGGACTACCTCAACCAACATCATCTCGATCGAGATGTAATGACCTCGATCGAGCAATTATCATACCAAAAAGCTACTTGATCGAGCAGGAAAGCACTCGATCGAGATCGAGCACTACTCATCCGCCAGTCCTCTTCTTCACAAATACCCTCTCCAAAGTTAGGAATTACGAGCCAAAATCTGATACAAGGTAAAATACACCGCAAAACCACTAACTAGCTCAGCAAAGGTAGGCTAAATATAGGTTGTAGTTTAAGGGTCAACTGGCAGATGTGGCTAATGTGGAGTTAATGGGGTAAAATGAGAAAAGGGAGTATGCAATCGTTCTCTAACACGTAATACCGACCACAAACCCTTACGTGCAGGCAATCAGCAATTAAATTTCATATTTGTGCAATTTTATGTTACATGACATACAAGGAGTACTACTCACATTTCTACATAAAATTGGTCATGAATAACACCAAATTATAAGGCTCTAAAATTCAGAAATTTTAAGTAGTTTGCCAAAATATTTAAGTCAAGTCTACTTGTCCAAAATATTTTGCAAGACAAAATTCGAGAAATCACGTTTGTTTTGCAAATTGAATCGTGAAAGTGCAAGGAATGGCATACAAATAAACTTATAGTGCGGTTTCATCATTGAAAACACTCCAATCCGACTCTACTATATGCAAAAATAAACGTGCAAACTATACTATTTTTTTTTTTGATTGTTTATAAAACATGAAATAAATAACAAGAAATGGAAACGTGAATGCAAAACAAATGCAAATGCAGACGCAAAAGGATGCATTACCCTCCCCAAACCAAATTGGACAATGTCCTCATTGGTCCCCAACTACACTAAAAGCAAACAACGGGAAAGGGGTACACAACCTAATACATGATACTAAAGCGATAAAATAAAGTACAATAAAATACAAAGGAGATGAAAAATAGAGCAGAAAAACTCATAAAATGACAGCTTCCCCAAACCAGCAGCAAAACACGCGTGGGAAGCTAGTCGTCACCTGCCGCCTCCTCCTTCTCACCCACCCGAAAAGTCGGGTCCCTCTCCTCTTCCTGCGCTGCCCTCATGACCGCCTCCTCAGCTCGCAACCTCACAGCCTTCGCCACCGGTGTCTCCTCCACCTCCTCATCTGACTCGGAAGGAAGTGAAGGGTACCCACCCTCTGGGTATCGGTAGAAAGACGGGTGAGGCCAGCCATCTGGAATGGGAAGCCCCTGGCGCATGTGGTCCTCGTACAGGGGAAACATGGCTAGTGCCTGATCCCGTCGCATCTGGGCTACGTCCATGCGGATCTGCAATAACAAAGCATCACGGCACCTTTGGTCTAGGACATCGGGTGCCTCAAACAAAGGAGGGCAAATAAAATTGGCCGGAAAGGCCGTCTGAACTGGGGGAGGGGTAGGTGTAGGAGTCACAATAACAGGCCTGGGAAGCACAGTAGTCCCAGTCTGCTGAGAACCAGACGGCTCTCCAGCTTCCCTCGGCGGGGAAGTCCTCTTCCTCTTCTTGGTAGAAGAGGAAGGAATGGCTCCTAAAGGTAGATGGTAAGTAGGGGGAGCGGGTCGCGTCCCCTCAACAGAGTGTAAGGGTAGGAAACGGGGGAGAGTCGGACATGGCAATACCACAGAAGGATGTCCACAAATCTTCCATGTCCGACTGTCAGTCCCCATCGGCCAAGTAAAGTTAACCATGGTCTTAATAGTAATAGAAGCGTCAATGTCAAAAGGCTTATGGTGTCTAGGGAAGTCGGGTTAAAGGTGGATGACTATCTTAGTAACCAAGCCGCCACCTACAACTACTCCAGTGACCTTGGAACCAATACCGTCCCAATGCTGAGCTATCAAATAACCGATGTTAAGAGCAAACGGGGTACCGTAATCAACGTTTAGGTACCCTGCGAGAATTGATAGCTCAGTGTTGGTAACGTTGTTCGGTTCAGGCCGAGCAAAAATGGACTCACCAAGAAGTCGCAAAAAGAACCGGGGGGCAGGTAAGTGCACGTGGGCCACCTTAAGCTGAGCGTGGGGTGTGTGTGAAGGCCTAGTCAACTGCCTAGGCGGTGTCGTAGGTCCGTCACTAGCTACTCCCAAAACTCTCCCAAGCTCGGCCACAATCCAAGCATGCGACTCATTGAAGAGTCGAAAGGTGATATACGTACTAGTGGGGTCAGCCGTATACCAATCGGAGTCAAAATCATAAGAGCTGAAAAACTCAAGTGTGGGAACCCGATAAGTCACCCCCTCCATAGCAATCAAACCCGACATTCCCGTCCCGTTAAGAATGGCACAAACGTCATCAAATATGCCTAAAAGCTCTAAGTCAGTACGGGAAATAAAACGACTAGAGATCATGTGAGAGTCTAATAAATACGCCAACCGAGTATGGTGAGCGCTCGAGACAAAGTGTACCTCTCTAAGCTTAGCCAAGGGCTCGAGTGAGGCGGCTGGAGCTCGTTGGACAGGTCTCTTGGGTGCTAAACCTGGAGCAGCGACCTTTGGAATAGCTCCTGTCTTCGATCTCTGCACAGAAACAGCAGCAGTATATGAAGAAGCAATAGAAGCAGAAATAGTGGCTGTGAAATGACTGTAGAAACAGCCTGGTCAGGGGCCTTGTTGGCTTCATCAGGGACCTCAGAGATGGTCATGGTGGGCTGAGCAACGGCAGCAGTAACGCTAACATCGACGGGGGCAGACCCCGTCACAGGAACAGTACCAGCAGGTACCTCAGCAAAGGCCGTAACAGAACCCTTCTCGCCCGCGGATGTTCCAACAACGGTGGTCTCAGGGACCGTCTTAGAGGTAGGCTCAGGCAAGGTCTTAATAGTAGACGATTCCATGTCTACAAAAACAACAAGTACGAATCAAATACGATTTAAATTAGGCTCGAAAATCCTAGACTGGTAATCTAACCCTAAATCATCAAATAAGAGGGAATGGGGGTTAGAATTAAGCAAAGAGGAACATAGGATACTTACTTGTTGTAGATTACCCACAAATTAATCAATTAATCAATTAAATAATCACAAATTCGAATGGAAACCCAGAAATCCGCAAAAAATCAAATTGAGCGAGATAATACACGAAAATCAGGGGGATTTTGATGAAATTGATTCAATAAAAGCTTGGGTAATGGAGTAGTGGCAATTAATTGGGCACAAATTCGATTAAAAGGAAGGATTTGGGAGATTAGGGTTTCAAATATGAAGAACAAGTAAGAAAAGGATCGAGTAATAATAAAAAGGGGATCGAAGAAAGCTCCCTTTATATACTCGAGAAGGCGCTAGATCGAGCAATTTTCCTCCACGATCGAGCATTTCAGCATGACATTCCCATCGATCGACCAAAAGTTGGTCCTCGATCGAGCAATCCCTGACTCTTGATCTTCCTTTTCCTCGATCGAGGACATCACTTCCTCGATCGAGCAGTTCGCCTCTCGATCGAATAATAAATTACTCGATCGACCCCTTTCCCTTAATGTACGGACTTTGAAATATTGTCCTTTGAGTACGTGATCCTTTACCTGCAAAACCGACATGGAAAATATCCCAAGAAATACTACAAAATTGTCCACAATCAAAAATAATTGTCTACGCTAATTGTCTCTACTCTAATTGTCTATAACGCAATAAAATAGTCTAAAAGCAAAAATAAAAATAGTCTATTTACAAATTTCACGGGGTTGCAAACCCGGCTCATTGTTCAAATACATCCATTAGGCCACAATGGGGCCTTTGACTTGCGGAAATGCCTTCAGCAGCGGCAATTTCCAACTTCTTCATCCACTTCATAGTGCCATCATTAGTGTTGCGCTCCAATGTGTAGTCCGTCGAAATTTCACGCGCCACGTCACTTCCTTCATTCTCCGCCTTTGCAAAGTCTTTCGAACATGGTTCGCTAGGTTTAAGTGCCAAAGCACCCCATCCAGGACATGCAGAATAAACGACTAGAGAACGTTCCTCCATTTCGCTCCCAAGTTGGGGCGGAGGTGTAAGTGCAGCAATAGATAAATCATGTAATTGCGGCGTTAGCTCAACATCGACAATAGGAGCAGCAGATACATCATGCACATATGACTCAGGCTCAACATCCACTAAAGGTAAAGCATGACATAGTAAAATAAGCATAGGACCCTTATGGGTCGCAGACTGAGCGAATACTAGGTCCTCCCCACCTATATGAAAGGTCAGTGTTCTTAACCCGACATCTATAACCGCCTGCGCAGTATGCAAAAACGGCCTTCCCAAAATAATGGGGGTGTGTGAGTCTTCGGGTATATCTAACACAACAAAATCGACGGGAATAAAGAACTTCCCTAACTGAACAGGGATGTCCTCTAAGACTCCTAAGGGTCGAGATAAGGTCCGATCAGCCATCTGGACGGTCATGTTAGTACACTGAAATCTAGTGAAACCTAACCGTTTAGCTAACGAAAGTGGTAAAACACTAACACTAGCCCCTAGGTCGCACAATGCATTATCAATAGTGTGGGTACCTATACGACAAGGGATCGAAAAACTACCAGGGTCAGCCAGTTTAGGTGGGCTCTTATTTTGGAGAAATGCAGAGTACTCCTCCGTCAAGGTGATGTAGGGTCAAGTCGTCACACCCAATCAAACACATTTATATACTCAACACACAAACTAAGTAGATAGTAGGTAAGTCGAGGTCGATCCACGGGACGTGGGTATTCAAGTCAATCAATCTAATCAAAGTTATGCTAAAGTTGTCACAATTATATTGAAAAGGGTTTGTAGTCTAAACTAATGAAAGCGGTAAAAACAAGGATTAAAACAATAAAGGGGGAAAAGTAGGAAGAGTGGATTCATATGGGTAATCAAATGGTGGAACACATGTAATCAAGTATTGGGTAGATTGATTGAGGTCACGATGAAATAGGGTGGAGGCTTTCGATCTTACAACCCTTAGGTCGGAAAGGGTTAGTTATTACCCGTACACCCTAACCTCCCTACTAGCCTATATGCACATCACAACTCCATTTATCGAGGCCCTTTCGAGCCTTCCAATAAATGGTGTAACGGTAGTCTAGCAAACCTTGCGTCACAAAGGTAAGCCTAACATAGAGAATCCATGCAAGTTTTGTGATTCAAGCATTTCATCAAACATATAGCATGCATAGGACATAGATGACATAATAACAATTTAATAAATCAATCAATTCCCAACATCAACATGTATTATTATTCACCATTTGATATTCCCCATAATCCCCCACTAATCCTAGCAAGGTCACTACTCACTCATTCTCATATGGGTCATGCAATCAATGGTGTCAATCATCATTACATGAACTAACATGGTGAATAAGTAAGGAAAGGAACAAATTTGGAAATAAGATGAACAAGTAAATAAAGGGATTAAGAAGTATACCAACAATAAAATAGATGAACATAAATAAAAGGAGAATCCTTGTGTAGAGATGAAAACTTGTCACCAATCTTCTATCATAAACCCAAGAGATTCAATACTAATCTAATGAACAAGTATTGAAAGATTGAATGTTGAAAGATTAATATTAATTGTGGAAAGATTGAAGAACAATTGTTGAATGATTAATGTAATCTATTCTAATCTACTCCTATTCTACTCTATGGAGGCACTAAGCCAACTTCTAATCTAAAATGGCATAAAGAAGCCTTACCCTAATTACTACAAGGCGGGTATTTATACTAAGTACAAGATTAGGTTAAGTTGAGGTGGAGTGTCGCTCAAGGTCATGGCGGAGTATTAGAGGTAGCTCGGGTCGCACTGCGGTCGACCCGACTTGTTCTTCCTTGAGGTCGCTCGACCACGAGCCTCGGACGCTCGACTCCCTGTCTCGGTCGCTCGACCTTCTGTCTCGGTCGCTCGACCCTCGGTTGTTCTTGCCCAAGCTGATTCGAAATCAGCACGGCTCGACTCCAGGCCATGGGGGCTCCTCTTCTTAGCTCTAATTCTTCACTTAGGCCTTTGGTTATGTCTCCTCTACATGCTAGGTCCTTGGATATCGTCATTTTAGCTCTGAAATGCTCCATTTAAGCGCGATTTAGCTCCTCCGCCTACAAGCAAGCCAAAATCCAATAGGAAAGCAAATAGGAAGCTAAAGAGCATGAAAGGACCCTAATAAGTTTGTAAAAGCATGCGGAACTAGATTCGTGAAGGGGGTAAAAGTGCAACTATTACGGTCACATCAAATATCCCCAAACCGAACCTTTGCTCGTCCCGAGCAAAGAGGTGAACAAAACCATGACCCTTATTATACTATTACTACTAGCATATCCGATGTGAGACAATTAGCGGGTCTCACTCCGCCCCTTCAACTCACAACAAGATATCCATGAGGTAGAATACCTTCTTGTAAGGCAAGGTGGGGCTTGCCAAAATGGCGATGCATCCAACATTAAGCACACAAAACAAGTAATTGATGCATCTATAAAAGAAGTCACCACTTTCCTCATCTAAGTGGCGGAAGCACTAAAGGAGAAACAATTCAAATGTACATACTCCTTTATAGATACTAGTTCTACAAACTACTAAGCTTAAAAGGATAGAAATGAATCACCTCCTAGTAGTGTTAGTCTAGGTTATGTTCATCCACAATTACTAGGTGCTTTTGTCAAGAGTAAAATCCTTATGGCGTTAGAAAACACTGTAGGATCGCGGAATTCCCCTCTTGCCTAGGCAAGAAAAAGGGTCGTCCCCTCTCCACCATGCAACAAATAGGACCGCCGATGGATAAAAGGATTCGATATGTATGAGTTTCACAATAGTAGTTTGCATTGGGTTGTTTTTCTCCCCATTTTTATGGCATTTGACTTTTGAGAACATTTCTTGCCATTTTCATTGATTTGGCATTTGATACTTTGGCATTTTTGCCTTTCACCTTTGGATTTGACATTTTTGAACAATAGAGTAACCCCATATGTAGCAAGGGTACGTACTCTAGAAAAGCATAGAAGTCTATTTTTGCTCCCTTTTTGATTGTAAACATTTTGGCTTTGATTGAACTTAGAACTCAATTTGACAATTTTGTGCCCATTCCCTTTTTGTTGACAAAACATAGATAGTAAGAATTGAAAGAATGGTTGCATGGCATCAAGGGTCACCTAGGAATAAACGGTGGCCAAGGAGTTATCACACCACAAAGGAACTCTTGACTAGGCTCTTGTGCATGGGTCAAATGATACTAGAATGACACTAAAAAGGGTGTTTCAAGACTATTCTAACAAACAAAGTGTTAAGTACAAAGAGTATCTATAATGGCCTATGCACATTTGTCAAGTTTCTCAACTAGGCGTTTTTGAAAACATTTCTAAATGCAAATACATGCCATCATGCAACCTAGATATATTACAAGTCTAAATGCAAGCTCCTAACAACACATAGGCACACAAACCGCAACACAAAAACACACAACATCCTCCTTGACATATATGCCCATTCTCCTCATAATGAAAAGAAATGGAAGGGAAAAAGAGATTAGAACGATCATACCAAGCGGTCTTCATATTTCCCTTGCTAATGTCTCAAATGAAGTGTTGTACCTATGTGAGAAGAGAACAATAGCACACAAGTATATACAATTCTACACTAATAAATGAAAGAACATGTTTTTGGCTTTTGTATTTTTCAAATTTTTATGGATTTGTTTGGTTTTATGAAAAGAAAGGACATGTTTTTGAGATTTTTCGAAAATTTTCAAATTTTTATGTATTTTTGGAATATAAATTCCCATCCCCCACTTTATTTCGGACATTGTCCTCAATGTACAAGGTAAGAGTCGAGAATGAAAAAGAAAGACATATTTTTTTTATTTTTGAATAAGGTTTATTTGAAAATAAAGAACTTGTTTTTGTATTTTTTATATTTTTGAAATGAAAATACATGTTTTTGGATTTTTTTTTTTTTTTGAATATTTGAAAAGTAAAAACGTATTTTGGGTTTTTGATTTTATGAAATTGAAATACAAATGCAATGCATGATATGAATGAATGCATGCTCTAAGGAAATGCAATTCTACATGATATATATCACAAATGAATGCAATCTACACTAAGTGATGCATGCTTTCGATTGAATAGAGAGCTAATTTGAATTAACTCGGATCACTTATGATCAAACCTCCCCAAACCGCTTTAAACACTATTTCTAGTGTTGGAGAAATGAGGTTCGGTCATTAGTGACTATGCATGAATGCAAGATGAATGCTACTAACTATATGGGCTATATTACAATGCAAGCTACTCTATATGAACTACCTAATACATATGAGGTATGAAATATGATACAAATGCAAACTATACATGAGAGATAGTTAAGGGAAAGAAGTCTTACAATCACGATCTCAATCATTCCCTCCTTGATAATCATCTCCACTCTCTTCTTCTTTCTCTTTGGTCCACCATGAGTCACTACCCAAAAAAATGCTTCAATTCCTCGTACATAAGAACCAATCAACCTTGAAATTGCCTTAGAAGCTCAATAGAACCATGAATCTAAGGTAGAAGGCAATAATCAAACCCGAAAAGTAATAAGGTGCCACGAATTTTTGGACTCCCTATTTTAAAATGATGATTTTGGGTGATTTTGAATATGTAGAAGGTTGAAAAGTTGGTTTCTCTTGTGTAGGAATGAATTGGAATGCTTTTTAGAGTATTTGGGAGTGATTTGGTTGGATTTGTTTCATGTTTGAGGGAATTTTTGTGAATTGGGAATGAATATAGTGTTTGTGATTGGAGAAGATGAAGATTATATGATATGATGAAGGATTTGGGGCCTTCATGGGTAGAGGAAGGGGTAGGTCGGGCTCTCGGGACCAAGTCCGGCGGCCTAGGATTGACCCGCCCTGATTTTGAAGCAGGCCGTAGCTTTGTTCTTGTAGGTCGAGCGACCTAGGATGTAGGTCGGGCGACCTGGGCACGGGGCCGAGCGACCAAAAGAACAGCTTGCTTGTTTGAGCTCGGATTGTAAAACGGACGCCATTTTCTCATCCGGACTCCTATTGGAGTGATTCAAAAGCCTAGATTGCTTGATTTTTCGACGCCGTTCCGTCTAGCATAATTTCGGAGCCAAAAAAGAACTTATTCATTTTGGTCCAAGCGGTTTTCTCTTGTTGTCCTCGCTTCTTTACCCATCATTTTCATCAATTCTCTTCACACACTCATATAAAGGGTTAGATCCTCCCTTTCATCTCTCATGCAAGTAATGAATGCATGCAAAATTAAAGGCGTGAAATAGAATATGTTACTATGGTGGTTTAAGAGGACTCCACCAAACTTATTTCTTGTTCCCTTGTTCTTTGTTGTTGTCCATGTTGCTCAAAGCTCTCAACAACCGGTCAAAGGCTTGGGCATAATCCTCAAATAGGCAAATGTATAGCCAAGACCATATCATAGCAATGCACACCCACTTGTTCTCCCAACAATTCTTGTTGACATGAGGTATGAAGTATGGCTCATCTTCATTTGGAGGCTTCCACTCTCTCCCATTTTCTTCAAATTGTATGATGATGGAACTTTGACTTATCAATCCTTCAATGGTAGAAGGAGAGTCCATGATTCCTTGATGAGGGAATGGTTGAAGGATAAGAGGTGGAGAGGTCAACTTCTCACCATTGAGGTCATTCATGCTTCTCTTTTTATCATTTTCTTCTAGACACTCCATACAATTCAACTCATTCCCAAGGAAGAGAGCTTCACTCCCACAAGTGTCAAGGAGACACACTTCTTCTACATAGATCATAGAAGGTAATTTTGGTGGGAGGTCTTCCTTATCATCATCCTCATCATCATCATCATCATAAGTATCCCAAATAGGAGGAGCAAGGATAGTGGGTGAGTTAGGTTCACTATCCTCCTCCATTTCGCCATCTTCCCAATGGACATCATCATTGAAAGTGCTTTGGTCACAAGGTATACCAATAGGCTCAATATACTTCATCCACTCATCCTCCATTGGAAAGGCATCCTCTAGACAAGAGAACACATTCCAATCCTCTACCACCTCATCTTCCAAGTCATCATTTACACTTGGCTCACAACCAATCATACACTCCCCACCTTCTTCATCACTTTCCTCTTCTTCAATGAGTTTTTGTGTGGCTTCCATTTGGGCAATTTGATTGGCCAACTCCTCACCATGGATAGCAATGTTGTTGAGAACATTGTCCCTAGCTTGGCTCTCTTCTTGCATTTGCTTGAAAAAATTTTGTTGGTCTCTTATCATTTGGAGAACCACATTTTTCATGTCAAAGGTAGGCTCATCTCTTGGTGTGGGTAGATGTAGGGGCTTTGGTTGTATTGTGGGTTTTGGGTGGGTGGTTCTTGTGGAATTTGGATGTGGGGGCTTTTGTATGGGTAGTTTGTGGGGTAGTTTGAGTTTTCATTGTAAAATTTGTAGGGTAGTTGTGTGTATTCTTGCTCAACAAACCCTCTCCCTTCATACATGTCATACCCATATACTCCACTTTGCTCCCATACTCCTTGGAAACTTTGTGCCATCATTATTGCTAGAACAAGGAGACAACTACAAACACGGAAACTACAACAAAACGGTAAGAACAACCTTGAGGAACAAGTTCCTCAAGGTGAAGCACAACTAAAACTAGACGAAAGAAAGACTCAAATACACAACATTGTCCCCGGCAACGGCGCCATTTTGATGTAGGGTCAAGTCGTCACACCCAATCAAACACATTTATATACTCAGCACACAAACTAAGTAGATAGTAGGTAAGTCGAGGTTGATCCACGGGACTGGGGTATTCAAGTCAATCAATCTAATCAAAGTTATGCTAAGGTTGTCACAATTATATTGAAAGGGGTTTGTAGTCTAAACTAATGAAAGCGGTAAAAACAAGGATTAAAACAATAAAGGGGGAAAAGTAGGAAGAGTGGATTCATATGGGTAATCAAATGGTGGAACACATGTAATCAAGTATTGGGTTGATTGATTGAGGTCACGATGAAATAGGGTCGAGGCTTTCGATCTTACAACCCTTAGGTCGGAAAGGGTTAGTTATTACCCGTAC
>JAGPOY010003041.1:0-13745 GCA_018983105.1 Silene uniflora
TACGTCACTCTGAACATTTGTCAACCTTAAATTATCAAGGTGCTAGAAGATGTACTGAAATGAATTGAAATTTGGTTGTTTATTTGTAGGGGACAGCAATGACGAATTTAATGGAGCTGAAGGTGCAAAGACTGCTAGTTACCCTAATGCCAAATATGAATCTTTGGACGTGACCGACGGAAACTCTACAGATGAACAAGGTATGCTGTTCACACATTGCACATATGAAACCATATTACTATACATGTTTGTATTACACGAGAATAAACATGGTCCGTTGGCTATATTGTTGTTGTGATTCTTAGGATGGTGAGAAATGCGGAATATAATTATGGTGATTTCTGCCAATGCTTGAATCTGAATAATTGAACAAAATGTTGATATAAATCTTGAACCTAGCTATTTCCTGAAATCACACTCCTTATATAGAGAATTCAGGCACATTATATGCTCCTAGGGTTTATTGATGCTTTTAATATATCGTTAACTTTTAAGTTGACCATAAAATCACTGAAATATCAAAATACAAAAACACACCAACTTGCAGGGTTGCATTTAGAAGATAACAAAAGAGATGCTGATATAACAGAAGGAAATTCTTCATTTTGTGCAACTGCTAGTTTAAAAAGTGAAGCTGAAGTGATAGAATGTGGAAGCTTTGACGATGATGAGCAAGATACAATTACACAAATGTACACTGAAGATTTGGGAACTCAGAATATCATACGGGGGAGTAAGCATCACAACTTTCAATAATCAAGTTAGCTGCTCTATGTCGCCAACTAGCCAACCTTTTTATTAGGGCTTCAAAACCTTTGAGGTCCTAATTTTGGTGTTCACCGTTTACAATTACTGGCATAGCTATTTAGTATTTACTCTAACGAGAGCTGATATAATGTGACATGACCCTAATATGACACGAGAATGGACCCTAACTGAACCTGACTCATCCATATGAGATGTTAACTCAACAAAACCTGAACTGAATGTGACTCGACCTGTTTAAACCCAACCGAAAACCGGCCAGACTGATACAAGTGCCACCTCTAGCTGTAGCCTGTACGGTCTTCTACATGATATTTTATTTTCTATCAAGAAATTTATAATCTTGTATTTATCAAAAAAAACATTAACATGATCACGGTGTTGAACCAAAACTTTTGGGTTTTTACGATCCCACAAGTTATTGAGTAGCTCAGCCACTATGACAAGTACAGTTTTTCATACTCAATGGTTGAAATGCAGGCTTAGATAATATGGAGCTGAGAAGCGAAAGTAATGGAACTGATGATATTAATAGCACTTACAATATGCACACTGCTGTAAAAACTGAAGTTCAGGACAAATTATCGGAATGGTATTCCAACTGCCAAAAAGGTAAGAAAACGTATATGTCTGATCATTTTGACTCATAAAACATATATGCAGCAAGTAAGAAGGGGACTCACAGAAATCTTTGGTTTAAAAAGTGTGCCTTGTACATAAGAGACAACAAGCGAATTGCACTATTATCTTTAACTTACACTTTGCACTCTGCCATCTTTAAAATCCAACAATTTGCACGATTGTATTTTGAAAAACACAAATTTGATATAAAACCAACGTTATTTGTGTGCATGTGAGGCCCCCCCTGGCTCCTCACCACAACATGCCTTCGTTGCTTTGGTATTTCCTGTGCCTTTTGAAACTAAGCAAGGAATGCAATGTTGCAGAATTCAAGCCAGAAACTCTTGGGAAAATCATGGAGGAATATGGATACGAGTTATATTGTCCAAATTGTAAGCATTGTTTTACCAACCCTCTAATCGTTCAAAGGCAGGAAAACGGCCAACATTGCAGGATAAGCTGCTTCACCGGTTTAATTGCTCTATGTATGTTCTCAAATCTTCACTATACATTATAATGCTAGATTTATCTTCAGTTGATTAGTCTTGTCTTTTCATCATTAGTTAGCTTTGTGTTTGTCGATGCTGCTTATTTTCACCTATCTTCTCGTTATTTGATCTAATTAGTTCTAGAGTAAGACTCCATCAAAAAAATATCTTCCCAATCTTTTATGTCCACCACCATCCATCTTACCCTCCAATAACCGGTCACCTTCTACGCGCTACTGTAACCCTGTTGTCAGAACCAGCAATGTCCGACAACCTCCCCACTCATCTCCAGCCCTAGTTATCCTCCCCACACACCTCACAAACTCTTCAAACACATTCCACCATTACTACTACCAGCAGGTGCCACCCCGACTACAAAGAAGTTGTGTTTGCGAATGACCCAAAATGGTTCACTACCTAATTTTCGATTGGAGTACTACTCTTTTGAAATCATATCTAGCTCTGTGTTTTTTCTCTTTTCATAATCTTATATGCTATTAAACTTTGCAGTTTGCGGCGGTAGAGTCTAGATGAATTCGTCATACAATATTCCATGGTAAGTTTGGACTGCTTTTTGCATATCAGAGCCAACTCTGCGGGTTCTTAACAGGAGGCTGCGAGGAGAACGGGTCAAGGAAGACAAGGCCAACCTTCATTTATCTTGACCTTTTTGATGCTTAAAGTTCATAATATAAGTGGTCATCCCATCGTTTGAGTGTATTTAGATTTTTAACCGAAATCATAAATAGACTCGAGATTGATATAATATGGTTCGGTGGTATGGAGTACACACCCCTATAATAAAGTGTTGAAGTTTGCGACTTTTTTTGGTATGCTCTAGAATGTTCTAAAAGTGTCCCCAACTTTCTAGAATAGTTTAAAGTTATCTAGATTGTTACCTAGAACCTTCTAGGGATATTTTGTATTTGTAGAGAACTCTTAAAGATTTCTATGTCTATGTCATTCAATGTGCTATTCTTGATAATTCTTTGGATCTACAAACAAATCAAACAACCACAATGAAATCTTCCACAACAAAAACTTCAACTAATCAAATACTCCCTCCTACCCAAGATAACTGTTCCATTTGGGTAGAGGCACGAAAATTAAGGGGGTTAATTAAATATGGAAAAGTATTGTGTAGGGGTAAGAATATAGGGGAGAGTGTGTTGTGATTTAGATGGATAATTTGTTAATTGGACATTTAGGCGAGTTAGGGGTGGTGTGGGCCGTAAATAAAGAACATGGGTAAGGGTAGGATAGTAATAATGCATGTTCAAATAAAGCAAATGAGACATTTAGGTGGGTAGATGGAATTGGGCAAATGAGACAGTTATCATGGGTAGGAGGGAGTACATATTTTTCATTATACTTCTCCCATTTTCTTTGGATCTACAAACAAAAACATCTACGAAAGAGTGGCATCAGAGATTAAGGGTCCGTTTGGATTGAAGGAATTGGAGAGAAGGGGAGGAGAGGGAAAGTGAGGAATTTAATTTCCTTTGTTTGGATAAAAAAATATGGGAGAAAAGTAGTGGAAGGGGAGAGAAATGAGAGGACTTATTTTCTCTCCTATAGAACAAACCATAATCTCTCCAATAGTGGCAAGATTTGAAAAGAAAACATTATTTAGACTCTAATTATACCACCAACATCCTTCAAACCTCCATCAATTCTTCATCTCCCTCCTCCCTCCCCTTCCACTCACCCTTATAATTTTTGTTATCCAAATACCCACATCCCATTTGTCCTCCCCTTTTCTCCCCTCCCTCCACCTCCCCTCATTTTCCTCCAATTTTGCTATCCAAACGGACCCTGAAGGATCTTAAGTATCATAAAGCAAAACCATGGTTTTCGCATCAAACACTCCACCCATTCCCGCTCCTCGAGTTTGGAGGAGAAAATTAAGTATTGGTGCATTAAATGAAGTTTTTGTAGTTAAGAGCAAGTGCACTATGCGATATTGGGATGTAGTGGAAAATGGTGTACAGAGACTAAATGAGCATGAACTTAAAGACGCCAAAGCCTTGTCTTTCATCTTCAATGTTGTACAGAGACCATTTTCCCAAAAAAGTAATGTGAGCTTTTATTTCAAAACATGAGACTCACTCCAAAAGAAAATCCATGTTGATGAAAGAACAACAATCATGTGTATATACCTTAAGAAAGGATTTTAAAAATCTAAAAATGGACGAGAACATAAAAACTTACACTTCAATAGTATTGGACATAGTAAATGATGACGGTAAAATCGATATCTCCAATTAAAAATAAAAAACCTAACAATCTAACATATTGTAGGGAACTAAGGTGTCGACACGGGTGGTGAGCTAGGTTAATATGTCTCGGACTCTCGGTCTAGCTAAAGTGTAGTCGTTTTGTACGTTTGAGTTTAGATTTGGTTATGCCTAAGGCTAATGAGTACAACAAAAATAAGTTAACTAAAGACAAAAACAATTAAGTGAAAGAAAAAGAAATCAACAATGTGAAAACGATAAGGAAACTAAGGCCTTTCGAGTTCAATTGTATGGTAAAAGACACCGGTTCATGTTAATCGGGTTAAGATTGAAGGTCTTACCTGGGGTAATGTCACGTCCTCTTGGTCTTATGACTACCTTGGAGGGATTATAACGAGCTCTCGCAACTTATTAGGTTATCCTACCAAACTTATGCAAGTCTAAATATTAATTTAGGCTTCCGGTATTAGGATTAGCATAATGTTATGGAACAAGATAGAAATGAGTTGAAAGATGATATCCCAAACATTTCATCAAACACTAGGTGTGCATAAGTTTGGAGGTATTAACAACAATCGATCACCCAACAACAATTGTTACCACCAGCCCACCACATCTCCAAAAGACCTATACAAGATCCCCCTCAAGCCCTAGAGGAGAATCTAGTCACACATACTTAGACTAACAACAACAATACAAAGAAGAATGAACATGGATTTAAACACAATCATCTTATTTAAACAATTGCTAAATGAAAAATAAGATTAAATAAACGAACTAGATAGAAAGTGATTAGAAATTATACCAACACAAAAGAGATTGAGAATAAAAACGAGCCTTTAATTTCAGAGGAAGTGGTGTTTGATCTGCCGATGCGTGAATACCTTGAATGAATTGGGCCCCTGTTGCGTCGGTGTCCAACTGTTCATAGTCCATAATAGTATGTGTAATAACCCGAACTTTTGAGTTCACTCGACTTAGTACTCGGTCTAGTGGACCGAGTATAATCTACACTAGATTTAATGGAGTTGTTATAATGCCCGTTTACAGAAGGATCGTCTTAAAACTATCATAGCTTGAGATTGAGACATAATATTGATGTGAATCCAATTGGAGGTGATAGCTTGTCCTCTTACGATTCCAACGATAAGTCACACGCCCAAAATGACCAAGTAACGAGGGAGACATGACTGTTTTACAAAAACTGGTCATTGATGAATTGTGTTGCACTCGACCGAGTGGACTCGGCACTCGATCGAGTGAGTGACACTCGACC
Organism: Silene uniflora; assembly: GCA_018983105.1. Classification (NCBI taxonomy): domain Eukaryota; kingdom Viridiplantae; phylum Streptophyta; class Magnoliopsida; order Caryophyllales; family Caryophyllaceae; genus Silene; species Silene uniflora. Next base: position 5,388 of record JAGPOY010003041.1, read on the forward strand.
GAGTGGACTCGCCACTCGACCGAGTGGCGCTGAGTCAGAATACGGGACAAGGAAATCTTATCCCCTTATCCCCATTCATTCTATCTTCTTCCTCATCTCTCCAAATCCTCTCCCTTCCCTCTAAAACCTCCATAAACACACTTTCATGGGATTCAAGCTTGGTTTGGAAGTTTGCTCATCCTCCTCTTCATTCCTTCTACCTTGTAAGTTGAGATTTATCCTTTTTAGTCTTATGAACCCTAACTTTTGGGGGTTTTACTTGGGTAGTTTAATTAGTAATTAGTATGTATATGTGGGTAATTAATGGGTAATAATAGGGAGTTTTATGTTGTATTATAGTTTAGAGTGTATTGTGATAGTTATTATGTGATTTGTTTAGGATGAGACGGTTTTATGAGACGGATCTTGCTTATGTTGGATTGCTTATGGAGTATGCTAAAAGGTAGGTTAATCCTACTCGGTTTCAATATTTGGGTCATTGTATGTTTAGTGGTTAATTATGTAATTAACCTCATATAATTAGATTAGTTGCATTATAACATATTTAGTCGCTAATTATGTCATTATGAGGTGATTATGGTAATTATAATGCATTATGGTTCATTGTTGGTCATTTTTGTATATTGGAGGATTGGTGATGGTAACATGGTTGTTGTGGAGACGGAGGACGATTGAGAGATCGTCTTCCGCTTAGGTCGCCTCTTGGAGTTTCCCACTCCAAGAGGGATATGCACATTAATGGCTTGAGTTTGGAGGGACTCGTGTGGTTGAGACACGATGTCTGGCAGGGGATCCGAGTCGCTCTCGGGCCCGGTACCACCGCCGTGTTCGGAGTACCTTGTGTGATTGTAGGCATGACTGGGCATGTTCCGGTGCCGGGATGATGATTGGTTGACGATATCTTGTTCATATGGTAGTCATGTGGCATATTCACACACTTGAGTCGTATTGCATTTTGTTTATTGAAACTGACGTTTGTCTGTCTGTGTCTGTCACCTATCTTGTTTGGGGTGGCCTGTGTCGATCCATATGATATCCTTTGGTCATATGGGGAGCAGGTTATGTACAGATTGTTTGGTTAGCATGCGGGAGACGGGACGAGCTTGATGAGTCACGTGACTAGTATAGTTGGCTAGAAAAGTATAGTAGTCATGACTCATGAGTAGTATTTTTATTCATTTGTTTACGTTTATGTAATCATTAAACTTTATATTTATAATAAAATGTTCTTTGATCGAAGTTTTTGGAACATTACCTCGGGAAACCGAGATGTAATGCCTTAATTATCTTGGCCGGATAATTGGGGTGCTACAAAGTGGTATCATAGCGACGATTTTGGAACCTAAACCAAAATGAATTTAGGAGTGTCTAATAAAATGAACCCCGACTTGAGTTCAATAGGAGGTCGGTTTTGGGTGAGTAGGATCCCTTATCTCAAAACTAGATCCTATTGTTTCGGTTGGTAACTACGTGGGTGGTTATGAGTCGGGAAACGTGACGTGAAATGTTGTATGAGTATATGCATGATATAATTTTGTTTAGCCTTTTCTTGCATGATTTAATTACTCGAATGAAATGTGGCGTGATTACGTGTTTACTATAACAAGTCGTTCGTTTTCTTCCATGATATCGTTATTTATGATTTAGGGTATCTTATCGTGTGAAAATGTGCCCACCCTTAGTCATTTTAATACCATATGTGTTTGAACTTTAATAGTGCTATAGTTAGAATGTAATTAGTAATGGTTGTTAGTAGATTAGTCGTTAGTATAAAATGTTATTTGTGAGTCGAGAATTGCAAACCATAAAGGGGCACCGAACCAAGTGCGAGCTAATACCCGGCCGAGTACAAGTCACTCGACCGAGTGACCCTAGCACTCGACCGAGTGGACCACTTTCCAGAGATTCTGGAAGCGAATCACTCGACCGAATGGAGTATGCACTCGACCGAGTGGACTTTGCACTCGACCGAGTGGACTCAGCACTCGACCGTGTGCCAGTTTATGGGTTGTGAATTTTGCTAATATTTCGTTATTGCCTTGTTTTAACCCCTTTATTCGTCCATTTAAAATCATTTCCTTGTAAGACTTCACTATTGGTTAATTATTGCTCGAGTTCGAATTCTTACTCTAAATTTCACCCCTTAATTTGGCTAATTTCATCTTGCAAATGACGCTTTATTTCCTCTTACTTTCACGACTTGATTTTGTTTAAACCTATGCTAATCATCTCAAATTTTGTCAATTAATGACATGTTTGGCTCGATTAATGATATTAATCACTTTTTACATCATTTATGATGTCAAGTATGGAGTTTTCATGTTGAATTTTTACCCAAAATTTTTTATGACCTCAAAAGTATATATATTCTTGGGTCGATAATTTGATTTCGCATTTATTGCATGGTCAATTTTAACAAGGACCACAGCTTGGTTGTTATTACTAATTTTGTCGTACTTTTGAAAAATTTGAAACTTTAATGTTCATCCTTAAATTTTGAGTTTTCGTGTTTGAAACTTGATTTAATTGACGAAATGAGGCGCTATCTTAGCTGGTAATGACATTTATCGTTTTGAATCGAAATTTTTATTTTTAAATGTTGCCCAAATTGTTTTGAAATTTCATCTCAAGATGCCTAATTTTGATCCTTGCTTTCAAAGGTGGCCTAATTACCTCCGAGTACTTAGTCCTTGTTCATGTAGTATTATGATTGATCCAAATGTTGTTTGGTGATGCTAGCTAGGTATGACCTTCAAATTGAGAATGTTGTTCTAAAGTTTTCTTGATTTAATTGAGTATTAAGACTCCAATTTTGTTAATAATGTTATGTATTGCCTCAATTTGAAGATTTTATCTCAAAATTTTGCCAATTTTTTTTTTATATACCATAGAGTATATGATCAAATTTCACATGTTCGTATTTAAGACATGGGTTCCTTGTTTCATAGTGTTGCAACTTGGCTATTAATGTTATTGTTTTGTTTATATATGAGTCAATGCCTAACTTACCTTGTGGATTGTATGGTCTTGATGAGTGAGGATGTATAGACTCGTGATTGAGACGGAAGTGAGTGATAAGCTTATTAGAATAAAGGGCAAGTGTTAATAATATGTGATGAGTGAATAGGGTATCTTGAGAGTTAGGAGCGAGAGACATGGGTTATGGCAAGTTGTTCGATAGGTGTGGATTTGAATCAAGTAGAGAGGTACATTTATGATGTCGTGAAGAAACGTAAAATGGGAGGAATTTTGTATATATTGAATGAATGAATTTACAATATACATCATGGCTTATATACACCCAAAAACATATCTTTTAGATATTCAGTTTCCTAGTCTAAGGCCTACAAGTTAGGTAATCGTATATTAGTAACTTGCACAAGAATTAAAAGATATACGGAAAATATCTACTTCGAGAATATCGTCTCAATACTCCCCCTCAAGTTGGGACACTCGGTGGCTTGACTCCCAACTTGGACTGAAGATACTCGAAGGCTTCTCCTCCAAGGGCCTTAGTAAAAAGATCCGCAATTTGTTCTTTACTCCGCACATGAAAAGCTGAAATTGTGCCATTAACAAGGTGATGTCGAACAAAATGACAGTCAATTTCAATATGTTTTGTTCGATCATGGAAGACGGGATTCTTGGCTATGTGAAGTGCAGCACGGTTGTCGCATAATACTTTCATTGGGTGAGAATGCGTAATGCCCAGTGAACCAAGGAATGATTTGAGCCAAAGCAGCTCACTAGTAACACCCGCGAGAGCTCGGTATTCGGCCTCGGCAGTGGACTTCGCGACCGTTGGCTGTTTCTTTGCTCGCCAAGAGATTGGTGTACGTCCCAAGGCAACAAAATACCCCGTTAATGACCTTCTCGACAATGGACAGCTACCATAGTCGGAATCAGAATAACCATGCAGCGATAAGTCACAATCTTTACTCATGACGATTCCTTTGCCTGGACTGCCCTTAATATATTTGATAACACGAAGTACGGCATCCAAGTGCTCCTTTCTTGGTGCGTGAATAAATTGCGAAAGTACATGAACCGAATAGACCAAGTCAGGTCTCGTGATGGTTAAATAAATTAAACGACCAACAAGCCGTCTATATTTCATTGGGTCGCGTAAAAGATAACCATCCGCCAGAGCTAAGTCGTGCTTGGGCTGTATGGGAGTACGAACTGGCTTGGCGCCGTCTAAGCCCGCTTCAGTTATTATCTCCAATGCATATTTTCGCTGGCAAAGAAAAAGTCCCTGGCTACCGTGTGCTACCTCGATGCCCAAGAAATACCGCAATTTTCCCAAATCTTTGACGCCAAAACTTCGATCAAGGAATTTGCGTAACCGAATACTAGCATCATTATTATTGCTAACAATAATCATGTCATCGACATATATCAAAAGGCCAAGAAATACACCATCCTTATTATATGTAAATAAAGAGTAATCGGCTAAAGATTGCACAAAACCATATTTGGTGAGGGAGCTAGTTAATTTAGCAAACCAATTTCGCGATGCTTGTTTGAGCCCGTAGAGCGATTTAAGTAGCCGACATACCTTGTTTGAACCTTGCATCTCATAACCCGGTGGTAATTTCATGTAGACCTCCTCACTCAAATCTCCGTGAAGGAACGCATTATTGACATCCAATTGCGCAATTGACCACCCTTTTGCTACGGCTACAGCTAGAAGGCACCAAACACTTGTCATCTTTGCAACCAGTGCGAAAGTCTCATGATAATCGACTCCTTCTATTTGGCTATATCCTTGTGCAACAAGCCTCGCTTTATACCGCTCTAACGTTCCATCGGCCTTGTACTTCACCTTATACACCCATTTGCAACCAATGGGCCGCTTTCCACTTGGCAAATCGACTATTTTCCAAGTACCGTTATCTTTGAGTGCGTGAATTTCTTTTGCCATTGCTTGTCTCCATTCGGGTTTTTCTGCAGCATCAAAGTAGCTATGCGGTTCTGGTATGGCGTCAACCCGAGCCAAGTAGTTTCTGTAATATTTTGAAAAACAAGTTGTGGTGAACATAATTAGCAATAGGATAGCGAGTACCTGCCTTTGTCGAGGAAGATGGAGTCGGGTGAGCCTTGATGACGGGGTTTATTAAACGGGTGGATTTGCAAATGTAATCGTTCTTCCAATAGGGGTCGAATTTCTGTCTGGCACCACGGCCTAGGACTGCTTCTGCAACCTGTGGTTCAGTCGCTATGGGAACCTTTGTTTCCCCTGTTTTGTCACCCGAGGATTCCACTGAATTAGTTGGAGGTTCTTGATGAATGCTAATTTCGTCTCCTGCTTCTGAAACATTCTCTTCAATGAAAGAATTTGCATTTATTCCACCAATTTCAACACCAGTAGCTTCGAAATTATCAATGAATTGCTCAATATTTTCGAAATTCACTTTCAATTCTACTTGTGACTTGGCATTATCCGAGTTGATACTTATTGCATATGGAAAAACGTGCTCATAAAAGACGACATCTCTAGATACAAACGTGTTCTTCCGCTGTAAATCATAAACTTTCCATCCCTTCTTGGTTTGCGGATATCCAACGAATATACATCGTTTCCCTTTTTCACTAAATTTATCTCGGGATTTGTCTTTGTTATGAGCATAACATAAGCTTCCAAAAACACGTATGTTATCAAGGTTTGGTCTTTTTCCATATAGAACTTCATAGGGAGTCAAACCATTAAGTATACGAGTGGGTGTACGATTAATCAGGTAAGCGGCTGTCAGTACACAATCCCCCCAAAACTCAAGTGGAAGATTGGCTTCAAAACGGAGTGCCCTAGACTTCTCTAAAATATGTCTATGTTTTCGTTCGACTCTCCCGTTTTGTTGTGGTGTACCGGCATTACTAGTTTGAAACAACATTCCATTTGCATTGTAGTATTCTTTCATGACTCCCGAGAGAAACTCGGTACCATTATCACTCTGTACGATTTTGACTTGCTTATTGAATTGGGTGTTTGTCATTTTACAGAAATTAATCATTAATTGACTAACTTCTTGCACTGTAAACAAGGGGGTCTATCAATATTTGAAAGATGACCCAAAAGTTTCAGGAAAACTGAGATTTTCAGGAAACTCAGAAATGCGCAGCTGACTTTGGAAAATGCTTAAAAATAGCAAATGACCTTGAAAAATCATGAAATTTGGTGAAAACCTAGTTAAAAGGTTAAACTAAAACTGTACCAAGTTTCACACCCTGATTCACATTCTAAGTACTTCAAATAAATCACTCAAGTTCCTGACAACATTGAAGATCTGACAGAAACTCAGCAATGTGCAGCTAACTTTGGAAAATACTTAAAAATAGCAAATGACTTTGATAAATCATGAAATTTTGTGACAAGCTAGTTAAAAGGGTGAACTAACACTGTTCCAAATTTCAGACCCTGGTTCAACCACTAAGTATGTTTAATAAATCAAGGAACAGCCTGCTCAGGATAGGATTCTGACAGGTTTGTGTGACTCTTTTTTGTGGGATAATTTTCTGAATAAAAGGGATATAATTAACACACTAGACCCTAAGCAAAGCAAAATGGACTAATATGATAATTTGGGGTGTCAAATTAACCAGACTCAAGCAAAGCACAGAATTTCTGATTAAAGTGACAAACAATGAGAATTCAAATCAATCAAACAAGGCACAGATTGATTCAAATGCTCACCACAGGTACTTAATCAATTCCTAAGCAAGACACAAGGAATCACTAAGCCTGACTTTACAATTAAGCAATGCACAAGTTGTTAAAGATTTCAAATTGAGAGAAAACTTCTCTGATTTTTTTTCATTCACTCATAAAACTCCATATTACAAAGGAAGAAGGCTCTTTAAATAGAGCTAGGGATCTAATCTTGACCCTTGAAATTAAAGTACATCTAAGGGCTCAAAGGCCTCACAAAAGTAGCTATTACCAATGCTCAGAAAGTCACCTAATGATAACAAAGAAAACTGATGCAAAACAGACTGTTAATGTTTCAGAAAAGCAAAAGTAAAAGTGTCTTTGTTCTTTTCCTGAAATGGCAAAACATATTCTGTTTCTCTAGGCTTGTGTTTGGCCTTCCTTTTCTTGTTTTCTGATGTTCACATGCTTGGTATCACTTAGGAGTCAAGTTTTATCCTTGGACGTGCCATTCAAGCTAGGAGGAATGGACAATAAGGCCCTTGCTGCACACAAATGCAAAACAGGACTTTTCACAGCATTCAGAAATCAGGCCTCTCTTGCAGCGTTGATAACTCTCTGATCAGAATGAAATAAAATGCCCCACTGGTTCCAAATGAAAGCTAGAAGAGTTAACTTTCATGCCCAAAAAGAATCACTTGAAAACATTGCCTAGAACTTGAGATATTCAAGACTGAGTAAGTTCAGGTCAGGCTGAAGTTCAGCAGTCCTTCTTGTGCATCAGTAGGATATTTGAAAAATCATAGCTCTTGACTGAGGTTGAATTAAATCATGTGTGATGGCTTGAATTAAATCTAGGGGAGTTAGCTTTCTCCCCCAAAAAGAATCAATCAAAATTAGTGAGCCAATCCTCAGATATTGACATTTGAATGCAGATAGGTCATTCCTGAAATTGACAGCATTCTTCCTGCAGGGCTGCTGTAACTTTGATAATCCATAACTCTTAGCTTAGGAAAGCTAAAAATACCCATGATAGCTCAAATGAAATATAAGGAAGTCATATTTCATCTCCAAAAAGAATCAATCAAAATTATCTAGCAGTTTTTGAGTTATTCAATTTTGAACACTGACAGGCCAATTCAGAATCAGCATTGCATTAAATCGTGACAGTCTTTGAAGGCTTATTCTGAAAAATCTACTCATTGAATCTTGCTGATTCCAACTCCATTGAAAATTAGACTCTTCCAAGATTTCATACATATAAAGAACTCAAATTTTCAGCAAGTAAATCTCCAGATACAAGCATCTGAAGTTGGGACAGCTCATGCATCAGAATTCCAGAATGCATCCTTTCTGTATCAGTCTTTGAAGGCTGATTGTGATCAATCTACACATTCAATCCTGTTAATTCCAATTCCATTGGAAAGTAGACTCTCTCAAGATTTTATACATATAAAGAACAAAAATTTTCACCGCCTAGTTCTTGAGATATAGCCATCTGAATTCAGACCAGACATTCTGAAGTTACTGAAGCATTTCAGATTGGGCTGCCTACTTTGAATTTGCATTTCTCACAAAATAAAATAGCTCTTGGTCCTATTCCAATGTTCATAGTTATATGGCAGGTTAGGCTTTCAAATAACACAAGAAGCAAAGGATTTGCTTGAGTAGAACTCCATATATAAGGCTCCAAAGTCAGGCCTATTGCATTG
>JAGPOY010003042.1:0-14755 GCA_018983105.1 Silene uniflora
ATATATTCATGTGTTGATTGGATTGTTTACATTTCAGATGTCTGCATTATTCTGATTCATTGATTGATTGAACCGCACTCAAATTTTACTTCATTTGGTGTGGTTTCAATAAATTGAGTTTGTTGGGTTTCAATTGAGATACCAATTACAAAATGAGGGCATTGGCTCGAATTATTCGTCATTGTCGATCAAATTCACGGCGTAAAGGAGAGAATTATGGTATTGGTTTGGTGGGGAGAACACATTTGGTAACAAGGGAATTGAGTTATACCGTTCAGGCCATCCATAATGCACGAACCGAGCAATTTCCGTCCCCCTCGTTAATGAAACCTAGAGCCTTGTGTACCGATGTTGAGCAAGTTTCGAATGAAGGTTGGATTTTTTACTAATTTGGTAATTATAGTTCAACCATATAATTGATCTAATTTACCAGGATATTATAGCTAAAGCTCATTTTTCATGGTCATGTGGCAGAGGAAAATGGCGAGAAAGGAGGACCGCTTGTGGAGTATGAAAGACGAATTGCTGCTGGTGAACTCATGGATGGTGATTTATGTCAGGTATTGTGGTGGATTGGTGGTGAATGTCTTAAATGAATTACTAGTTATTATAGAAGCTATGTTGTATTAAATTGTCAATTTCTGAATTACGAGTTGCTTATTTGATCATTCATTCTTTAATTTATTTTCTACATCTGTTTCTATTTCCAGTTTCGATTGTGATAATACTTTGATAAGTTTAACCTTCAACGACTCTTGTATATGGTAATAGTGAGCTAGGTTGAATAAAGTGATGAAGGCAATGATGCCATATAAATCCTCATACTTAACCTAACTAAAACCCTGTTCTTGTGGACTTAATTTCTGCTCAATTCGGTTTTCTTCAGTTCAGTACAAAAGAACATGGCCGAACTGTGCTATTGAGAGCCTTCATGATGATCTAATACAGACCTTTAAGTGGTTTTGCTGCTAAATAACAATGTCCTATTGTACGAGTAGTATTGTTACATGGGATTGCAATTTGCAAGGCTTATGTGATGCTGCATTGTAAAGATGTGGGGAAAACTTCAGTGAAGATACTGTATGAATGATGGAGCCACATACTCACTATTTTTTGGTATCAGATTATAATGGAATAAAGAAATGGTTTAGCTTCATTTTACTCTGAAGTAGTAGGGATTTGTTGTAAGTTTCAACGTTAACTTTCATTTTGGGTCCTATGGAAACAACCTATCTTAATAGTTCATACAAAGGTTAAACTGCATACAAATGATGCAACTGACTTCCCTCCTACCCTGTCTATTGAGAGAGGCATATCAACAATAGAGTCTAAGTAGAATGCTGGCCATAAAATCATTGACTACGGGTCTACAATATTTGCATTTTTCTTTTGGAGGTTAATTTTTACGGACAATAATTACTGCAGCTAGGCACCTTGAGAGAGCTGCAGAGGCTTTATGATGAACTGTTTGAGAAGTCTATTGAATGTCGGTTGGATCGCTATGCTGCTTCCGAAAAGGCTGGGAGGTAAGTCTTTGTCAGTACTACCTATTGGTAGTATTCTGTTTCTTTTCAGTACCTTGGAGTTCTTGCCTTCTGTTTGTCACTTTTGTCCATAATTGACAAGTTAGTTGGTGATTTCAGGAGTAGATGGTTATGGTCCCGTTTTCTGCCACAGTCATCCTGTTCGCCCGTCAAAGGATTATACCTTTATGGTGGAGTTGGCACGGGAAAAACCATGTTGATGGACTTGTTTTATGATCAATTGTAAGACCCATTCTAAAGTTATGTGTCATGTCAAAATGTCAAATTATTGGTTAATAGTTCATGTGCTGTTGTTCTTCATTTCTCTGTAAGATGATTTTATTATGGGTTCAGGTCAAGTTCTATGGGTAATTGGGTTTTGTCTCTCAAACGGTGGTCTTATACAAGAATTGCGATTGTTTGATGACATGCTGTATTATTTCTTTGGCAGACCTTACACCTGGAGGAAAAAAAGGATACATTTCCATAATTTCATGCTTAATGTCCATAGCCGTTTGCAGGTACTTCACACTCTGACTGACGTGACTGGCTTAGATGTAAAGCAGTTAATTTGTCTACAGCTTCTAGTTGAATTTTATATTCCCTGTTGCTCATAAATGCATTGAAAAATTGCGGAAATTTGCACATTTCCGTAAACATTTTATATTGTGCATTGAACTTTTGAAATTTTTCTTTCTCCATCCAGTGAACTGAACTTGTGTTTTGGTCTAGTATATGTACTGGAATGAAGTTTGACAACATGGAGAGGTTCCCTATTCTCTTTTAAGCTTAAGTATAGCACATCTATTATTACTTTGCAGAAACACAGAGGGGTGTCTGACCCACTTGAGGTAGTTGCAGGAGAGATATCTGACGAAGCAATCTTGTTATGTCTTGATGAATTTATGGTATGATCCTAGCCCTAAGATACCTAAATATGTTGAGATCCTTAGTATTATTAGAGAATGTTATTTTTTGGTTTGTTAGATTTGTTTCGATATATCACATTCTTCGTAAATATGGTTTGGCGTTCTACTAGACGTCGTCTCCGAAAATATGCCTAACAAAGCTTTTCATGTTCATGGTATAATATCTGTAATTTCCACTTTACTTCCTTTGATGTTTAGGTGACTGATGTTGCGGATGCATTGATTTTGAATCGCTTATTTAATCAGCTGTTCAATGATGGTGTTGTAAGCATATTTCTCTTTACCTCTTGTTATGGCCTTCAATAACATCTATGATTGTGGAAGACTGATATTTTTTACTGCTTATATCAGGTCCTTGTTGCAACTTCAAATCGTGCTCCAGATAACTTGTACGAAGGTGGACTGCAGAGAGATCTTTTTTTACCTTTCATCGCCACAGTGAAGGTAATTGAGGATTTGGGGTTGCCCTTGTTCTTGTGAGATAATTTTACATAAAAATAGTCTCTCTATGAGTGAATAGAAACTTCAAAATTCTTCTATGCGACAAAATGGCGTAACTTATATACCACATCCAATCCTATTATCCAGTCTGTGAACTGATTAGTGTCCAAATGCACTTCTATTGTAGGAAAGGTGTGTAGTTCGTGAAATTGGTTCGTCAGTGGATTACCGTAAGATGATGTCGGTACGTTTGGTTGTCCAGTTTTTGTTTTTGTTTTTGTTTTTTCATTCTTATTTGTACCTAGTAACAGTTAGTTTGTTATTGCTTTTACTTTTGCTTGTAGGGTGAACAAGGGTTCTATTTTATTGGATTGGAACTATCAGCCGTCCTCAAGGCTACATTTCAGAAGCTTGTCGGGGAACATAAAGCCTGTGCACAGGAGGTCGAAGTGATTATGGGAAGAAAATTACAGGTATATGCCAACTGGTTCAACTCCTAATGTTCTTGCATCTGTTATTTTATGAAAGCTAGTTGCTTAGTAAATCTTTTGCCTATCCTGTAGGTCCCAATGGGTGCAAATGGATGTGCATATTTCCATTTCGAAGAACTTTGTGATAGGCCTCTTGGAGCAGCAGACTATTTTGGGTTGTTCAGTAAGCCATATTTCCTCTTTTTCTTTTTGTTCTCCCCGCCTTTTTTTCTCTTTTCCTAGTACAGTATAACAGTAACGTGAGTATTACCTTCATTCCTTAAAGACTTCTGCATATGTCCCGTTTGGTCCCGCTACTAAATTGTATTGAGAATTGTGTCAACTTATTGGCTTATTGCTACTTCACATTATAACAAACACAAATAGTATAGTTATTCATTACTTCTGCATATTCCAAAGGAAAAGGATGGGGTCTTTGGTCTCATTCGAGATGGAGACTTCCCGGACAAGTGTAACTTGTATATAATGAGGTGTTACTTCCTTATAGTAGTATTTTAGAGCGTAAAAGCAACATTAGTTCTGCTTGTGGTGATCAATATAACTCTAATTGGAAAACAGGAAGAGGAGTTTAGATTTCCATACATACAGTAGGGAAGGGATGAAAGCTACTCTTTAATATGTTGTGTATACTCCCTCCATTCCAATCAATTTTTATACATTTAATTAAAATATAACTCACGTATATTTCACAAATGTATAGAAATGATAAGAATGGAGGAAGTGTAATTCTTGTGCATTAAGTCACCTTTAGTCTTTGACTCTTTGTTGCTTTATACTCCCTCCAAATTCCTTTAATGTTCCCCTTTCCTCTTTTACTCAAATTCATTAATGTTCCCCCTTTCCTTTTTTAGACAAGTTTGTGTGATAAAAAATCAATTATATGTGGGGTCGTGTATATTGTGTGGTCCAAATTGATTCTCTTAATTTTTGGGCAAAAATGAAAGGGGAACAATAAAGGAAATTGGAGGGAGTAGTTTATACCTAAAGATTTGTTAGTTTTTAGTGACATGGTGGTACATCACAAATTAACACTGCTAGTTCCAAACAAGTTATCGATGTATATGAAACTAAAATTTCCTATAGCAACTCGTACATAATTTCTCGTAAAAAGTAATAGCTGAGTAAATGTAATGTTTATATGTTTTCCCTTTTTTTGTTATTTTTCCTATTTGGAACTGGAATCAACTTGGCAAAAGACTCGCTATTCTTGGGCTTTAAAATATGGTGGAATAAAGCAAAATGACTCGCTAAACTTTCTATGTTTCTTATCTAGTAGGCAGTATAATGTCGACAAATTTTATGGGACATCCAGAAACCTCCCCTATGCGTTATTAATGAGTTAATACAGTGTTAGGACTGGTACGTCCAATACCATACCACGCCATAGAAGCGAGCCATTGAGGCACTTGGTATATAAACTGGAATGTCTGAAGGATTTATATGATTATATATTTTTTTTTTTCCTTTTGCAGAGAAATTCCATACCTTAGCTCTGGATGGTATTCCTATTTTTGGACTTCATAACAGGACAGCAGCATATCGGTTTGTCACATTAATTGATGTGCGTCTCGTATCTTTCATTCGTGGAGTTCTTGAACACATCTACCTGAGTTTCATGTTGTTTATGTGGGAACCAATGAGGTTCTGATTTATCCTACTGACTATGATATGGGACCTTAGTGGTGTCACACAATCACCTGATCATTGAATACTTGTAAAAGTTTTCAATGCTGATTCTGAAAGCGGATGGCTGCCACTATTAACATACCCACCAACCCACCCTTTCCTCTCCCACGGAAAGCGAGGATAAAACTAGATGAAAAATAGGGAAGACTTCTGCTGGCGTTTCCTTGTGGTTGATTTTCTCTTAGTTTGGCCACTTTGAGCTATTGGCTGGCAACTGCAAATGGCAACTATGAAACATGGAATGGACTAAAAATTCAACCCATTAATTTAAGGCTATTCATACACGTGATTCCGTATTTAACCTCAGGTCTCAGGATACGTCCGTATTGCAATGTTTATCTATAATTGTTTGCATTTTCCTGTTAACACTCTTGAACTCAAGGAAGATCTGAATTTCTACCAAATCTTTATATATTTTCTCTACTCCAGTACTCCCTATTATTCATTTAGAATTCAACTTACATATGTACACGCAGACTATGCAATATTAATGTAATAATGCGTACAGTTCTCAATTTTATCCGAACTGTAGCACGTTTTGTGACTTGATGCTATGAAATTCTGAGGTTCAACAAAATTGGTTTGCTAGGTGATGTACGAGAACAAGGCCAGATTATTGTGTACAGCAGAGGGCAGTCCATTTGAACTCTTTGAAAGAATTGTAACGGTGTCTGATGCAAAGCAGATAGCACCACGGACATCTTCACGGTCAAGGAAAAATGACGATCTTGATCTTTGTGTAGACAATGAACTTGGATTTGCCAAGGACCGCACCATAAGTAGGTAAGAAATTCCTTATTCCTTACGGTAACACTTATTATAACTCCTACATATCAACTGTTCTGCATTGTTTTCAATCTTCAATATTCAGCAACAGTCAAGTTCAGGAACCTTGATGGGCCGGGGGGGAAAAAAGCACCAATGATCTGACAGTAAAATTTAGATGTCTGGCCTTGTGACCAGGGGTTTCAACTTTCAAATGTGCATTGTTTATGGTTCACAAAAAAAGCAAAAAAATTGTTTAAATGGCTTCAGCATAAATTTATGATCAAATATCCGGTTTTTTTAATAAAATGTTACTCTGTAGATATTAAATAAACCAGAGGGGGTTCTACATAGAAGTGTTGCCTTACATAATACTCCCTCCGTCCCAATCATTTGTTTACCATTTTGATTCATTGTTTGAGGTATTTTAATCAAAAGGTAAACAAATGATTGAGGCGGAGGGGATACATTGTTATGATATTTTGGAACAGGTAGTGATGATCTAACTTATATCCTAGAAAGTGTATGGGACTTATTTTACTGCTCTAGATATTAAAAAACAAAACCTTTAATTATGTAATAAGAATTAAAATAAAGAATGATGCAGAAAGTAGTTTCTGACTGTAAATCCTTGTAGTTACGATACACCTGAAGATAAATAAAATAGAAATATACATACTTCTTAATACTGGCGTAAACTCATATTTGCAGATTAACGGAAATAAATAGCAAAGAGTACCAAGAACAGCACGCGGCAATTTTATCAGGAAAGCAGCAGGAACAAGAGGTTTCAGCTGGAAATGCCAATGTAAGTAAATCATGATGGGAAGGTGCTGTCACAAATATACATGAATAACTGGTTGAATAGTTCATAAAGCCGGCTAATTTGTAGCGGAAATATAGAGTTACATAAGTTCTTAATAATACTAGGAAGGCAAAATAACCTTAAGTAGACCAGTACGTTGTATAATCTCTGTAGCCCACAGATTATGGCTCATGATTTGAGCCTGTAACACACAAGTTTTGATTACTGTTTTGAATTAATGATGTAGCCGTCTGCCTGTTCAGTTGAACGTTGTTATTGCAGTCTTTGGTCATGGATCTCTTAATAATGCAATGCTTGTATCAGTCTCTATATGGTTTCAGATTTTCTGGCTTCTATATATTTGCTTAGTGAACAAAATTGAATGAAATGGAAAAACTCTGCCAATCGACAGTTTCATTTTGGTCGGTTAATGATTGCGCCCTTTTGGAATCGGCCTATTTTAGGATGGTCTTACTGAGAGTTTGTATTATTATTTGTATACATACTTGTCAATCTTTAAATCAAGGTTGATTCTCTGAATTGAATCATCAGATCGCGCAAGTTTTGTTTGGATCATTTTAGACCATATCAAATTCAGTGTAGTCCTGAAGCTATATCAGTCCAAATCACGTGTTGGGTCTTATTTTAGGTTGCTCGGCTTGAGTCTGAACCGAGTCTAAGGTCTTGTCCATATTTGGGTTGATTAGCTTAGAAGGACTAAATGACACTTCGATGCAAAGCTTGCAATTACATAGAATTCCGTCAAACAAAAAAGGCTTCATTCATCTTCATAAGAAATTCCAGTATGTATTGTCAGCAACATCAGCTCAATGAAGCTAGGATCAACATTTTTTAATCGCTAATGCAACCCATCAGCCAAGGTAACCGAGGAAAACAGGTTTCAAAAATCAAAATCATACACCAGTCAGGATAGGAAAACTAGAAAACAATATATAACTCGAATTCACATTATAATCGTCTGAGATTGTCTAGGTAAAAAGTAAAAACTAATTTGCAATATACTCCATAGTTGACTTCTCAAATCAAGAGGTGATGATGTTCCGGACAAACGCGACCAAATCTTCCATTTTAGCACGTGATACCAGCAAAATAATATGTGCAAAAAACCCCTAAACATTGAGCTGTATTCATTCTGACCAGTTCATGAAAATCCGAAAGTATCTAACGCTGGAATGAAATAGAATAGGACCCAGTGTTCGGATCCTTCACGGCTTTAAAGTTGTCAACACTCATCCCGAAACGACCGAGCACACTGTTCCCCATGTCCTTCAGCTTTCCTGCTCATCATGTAATACAAATGTTAATTTCCATTGATTTTCACAGAAGAAACAAAGAGAAAATCGTACGATGTATGAAGGTGGATCTATGAAGGTACAGAAAGAGCAATATCCTTAGTTTACCAAAGCGGTTCTAATTATTTTTCTTCTCTTCTGTGTTTCTTCCTCGTATTTCTCTTACATTTCCCCGCTTCCAACAAAATGGCCCCCTTCAGAACATTCAAAACTCTAAACTTGGTTCACATAAGGTTTATAGGCAATAGATCTTGGTTTCCCTCACACAAGGTTTTAAGATGGTCAATAAAGCACAACTCTGAATAGAAATATTTGATAGGTATTTAAAAAACACATAACAGTAATATGATGTGCTGTAATATGTGGGCATATGGAATTGCACCGTATTGTTCCCACACTCCATATCACAACATCATAATGGTTAAGTCACTTTACAGTTCACAGTTGTTTGACTGAACTACTCATCCATGGAATTGCAGGTTAAAAATTCACCGCATCTCCAGACTTCAGCAAGGATTAAATAATGAATTGGGGAAAAGACTAGAATTTGAAAGATAAAAGAATAAAATAACAAATTGGCAACTACAGCACAAAGGACTGAAGGAGACAGTAATTACCAATCATTTCGTCCTTCATTTTTTCCATCTTTTCTCTGGCTAATGGCTCCAATCTCACAATATTTCTTCTAGCCTGGATATTGGAAGGTTCTGACTCCAGAATTTTCATCATATCTGCCAGAGAGTAAAACTTAATCCATACAGAGAAGACAAGGTAAAAACAGAACCACACTTAGAAACACTAATAGAAAACAACCATATTGAATTGTTCGACATAAAGTGAAACATTGAAGGGATATTAATGAGGTAGCAAGTAACGTCTCAAGAGGGTATTCTAGATAGGTAACTGTGTTAATTGACTGTGCTACCAATTATTGTTTTTGTCTTCGTTATTTTCATTGCCGCTCATTACCAACTCAGTAAGTGACACCAGGTAGTGCAGAAAATCAACAAAAAACATCTACTAAACGAGGAGATCAGCATGGTCATCTATAGTTCTACACTAATGCATCTTCAAGAAGTTGCTTTCACTACTCGATAGAGTTAAATTAATGACTGCTTACCAAAAACTTATCACGTTTAAAGTAGAGATCAGTTTTGATGAGAGAGGGAAACTAAAACAGCCAGAGACACTAAAACAGACAGATTTGAATTGGTGGAGGTATTATTGTTTTTGTCTTCGTTATTTTCTCTACTGCTGGATTAGATGGGACTATAACACCCGACCTTAGTGAAGACGATTTCGCGAAGCCAAGCCATATAAAGACGAGCACGCAGCCCTTTTTGGGGGTGGATTAATTAACTTTTTTGTTGTACTTGTGTTCCCCCGGCTGGTTCAAATCGAGGATATTCGGATTACCAACTCAGTCAGTGACACCAGGTAATACAGAAATAAAAAAAACATTTACTTAACGAGAAGCTAAATCAACATGATCATCTACTCTAATGCATCTTCGAAAAGTTGCTCTCACTAAAATACAGTTAACTTTATGACTGTACCAAAAACTTGTCACATTTGAAGTAGAGACCAGTTTTGATGAGAGAGAGAAACTAAAACAGCCAAAGAGATACTAAAACAAACAGATTTTAATTTAATGGAGGTTGGGAAGGAAAAACCATCCCCTCTTGGTATGCATTTTTTGATATTTTCAAGTAAAGCAGAAGAAATGACATAATAGGAATGTGCCTCACCGGAAATAGCTTCATCATAACGCTCAAGCTTCTCATAAGCTTCCCCTCTCCTAACAAGGGCTTTGACGTAAACTGGGTTTAGCTCTAGAGCTTTTGAACATTCTTTGGCAGCTTCATCGTACTTCTCCTGATAAAATATTGCAAAGAGTCATGATTAGTGAACTAGACAACCATTATGTTTAGGGAAAAGAAACGAATCTAATTACCAAAGTCACACAGCACAAAAGAGTACAAATACAGAGCATGACTGAAAAAGAGGCTAATATCGATGAAAACAAGAACACGAAATAGAAAATGAATCTCTTTTAAGACACCCAGACTCAATACTCATATAGCTGATGTAACTCTCAGAAAATGGAAGCCACGAGCAAGAACACAACTAAAACTAGGCTCCTTCTGAAATTTGCTTTGTAATTGGATACAGAATAGCAATACCTCAGAGGCATGAAATAACAATACCATAATGATTACAGAATTTCTATCAGATGCTATCAGTATATCTTCTTTCTACTTCACGATTCCAGTAAAACAACGATGATACCTAATTCACCTTCCCCTTCATCATCATCACCATAAAGAGGCTCCTACTACAAGTAAGGTACAGCGAGGTTGGACCCATCGCAACATTCTCGTGCAATAGTAGGGGGGCAGTCAGCTGAACCTTCTCCAATATGGGACAACCAATCACCATTACTACCCGAAGACCGCAAAACTACTTCATCTCTAATAGCAATTGCCACATAAAAAGAAGTCTGCCTAGGCGCATTGAAGAAATAGACGACCCCAGCTGTATCAAACACAGTGAACACAGCCAGACAGAGTCAAGGTTCATATCCGACAACCTTAGGCCAGTTACACAGACCTGAAAACACTTAACCTTCATTTAAGAATGAGCATTTGTCACTTTTCCCTACTATCTTTAAAAGCAAATCTATTCCTCTAACTTTCGCACTTTCTTTCCTACTACCTCCAATCCATTCCAAAAATATCCATTTCGCATTTTGGGTAAACCATTCCAAACTACCCACTTCATTTTTAGTAAACCAATGTCCAACCTATCCTTATAAAGTACCCAATATTACAAACAATGTCATCCAATCAACACTAAATTTTGCATTCTACTTTGGTCTATTAAGTAATCTACTCATTAGACATGCCACTTACTCACCATTTGCAATATTTTTCTATTGTTCTTAGTCTTAGTGCAAATTGCAATGACATCATGGGTAGTGTTTACTCTCATCCCACATCCCTTAACAATACAAGCAGAGCAAACATGCTTAAATTCGGGTTCCATATCATGAATCCTTGACTATGCTTAGAAAACAAGCACCTTGTTTCCTTCACACAAACACGTAAGAGGTAGGCTATAACATTAGGCGGGTGAACTTTCAAGTAAAAAAAGATTATACAAAGAAAGGATGAGAATAAAGAGTACAAAATCAGAACAAGAAATCCTCAAATACAAGGGGGGTGGGGGGAGGGAGGACGGGAAGCAACATTGATACGTAAAAGCCTATAACGAATATCTTTTTATTACTATTCTGCCTTTCCCTTTGTTCATCACCATTAGTAACTGAAACACATCATGAAAATAGAGATCTGAACAAATGCCACATCGATCTACAAGATGATTGCCATCATTGTCAAAAACAAAGGAATAAGCGATCAATAAAAAAACTAATATTGGGGTGATATCAGCAACATGTTATTTTAAAGATAAAAAGAAAATTGTGTAGAAGATTTAACCTTCCAACATTTTGGAAGTCTAGAACCTCCAGCTCAGGTAGTATATGCCCCATTTAGTTAAATATGGTGCAAAAGTTTTATAATGCATAAGAACCGGAATGTATCTTAGCAATTCCCAAGGGCCATCACAGAGCTATCATCAGTCTCCATACAGCCCCATTCTAAATTCACCACTGATTTGGATGTTAACACCAAATGAACATAATATATCATCTCTACCTTTTCAGCACCCAGATCAAACATTCACCATCTTTCTCAATCATTATCAACTTTTTCGTGATTCTAATATGCCTGTTGAAGCAATGATGCTGCAAGATTTTGTGTCCTCATTGATGCAAATGTTTAAGCCCATATCCACCTTTCAGTTATATACACTCTTGATTTACATCAAATTGATGATGAGGAGACACTATATCCGAGGTGAGAAATCAATTCATCCTTCCAAGCTTTGTTCTACCTCCGTTATCACTTATAAATATTTCCAGTAAATATTACTTTCCATCGCGATTTTGCAAACTTTTTTCTTGACAAACTATTGAGGGCTTGAGGCAATATAAAACTTGGTACAAAGTAAAGCAATACCAAAAGTACAAGAACTAGGTCAACACCTACTTCAACGAGTTCCCTGACATGTTTCAACTTTTGATATCCTTTTGGGCAAAAGAAAGGTGAAACTCCAAACATTGTAAACACAAACAATGGCTGAAAACACATGATGTCAGAATTTGACAATCCCAAAATGGCAACAGTTACTTTCGGAAAAACAAGTAACAGACGTGCCATTTGCAAACCAGCACAATGAATTTTAGAAAGATAACTAGTTATGTCCTAAACAGTTCCTAGATTTCTACTTTACTAAAAAAAGTTAAAAGGAGTTGATATTGTGTTGCTTTTTTCTTTTACCAGACTCAATTCCCACATCTTCTTAGTGAGGTTCTTGTCGCTACAACCGAATGACCCCAAGGATACAGGTTAGCTAGCATCCCATACATTCTAGACTACAGTGATAGGACGTCATTTGCTTTTGGCCATTAATCCACTTAGTGACTTACCAATATAACTATTTTCATTTTTCAACTCAAGGTTCATTCAGAAATCCAAGTATCTAAAGAGACTTCTTAATAAATGCTAAAAAAAATGCCACTACCATGCCAGTGAGGCTTGAACAGTTGAACTACAATCTCCAAGTAGAAAGATTATGTCTTGTTAAAGATCGTTCACTGTAAATTAACGATGTCATACCAGTTTCATGAAGCATGCTGCACGATTTGAGTGGCATATTGAGCGCAGTTCCGTTGCTGCTTTAACTTCTGGTGATACAGGTAGAGCATATTCAAGTTCTGGCTTTTCTGGGGCTGCTGCTTGTGGAGCAGGCTCATGCTTTGGAAGATCAGATGCTGCTTCTGGAGTAGGCTCATGCTTTGGAATTCCAGGTGCTGCTTGTGGAGTAGGCTCAATCTTTGGAATTTCCGGTGCTGATTGTAGTGCATACTCATACTTAAATAGTGCTTCCTCGTACTTCCCAGCTTTAAATAGTTCATTTCCTTCTGCTTTTGCTTCATTAGCTTGTGCTAATGCTTTCTGTAAGCAAAGAAGGGTGTGATTTACCATGATTTAAATAAATTAAACAGCAGCAGTGTACAATGACGGCAGAAACGAAGAGCGGCTGAAACTGACAGAACAATAGAAGCATAATAGCACATAAAAATAAGGTTGCCACCTCAAACTAACAATCTAGAAACCGAAATTTCAGTAGGTACTTCATAAAAACACGGCTAAAAGTAAGCACAACTTCATTGAAAAATGCTGAAGTTCTAAGGCTAACCTAATTCCGCCTAATATAGTTAAATCTCAATGCACAACTTCATCGGAAAATTAAGGTAACACACCAACAAAAATAACACCAATGCCTCAACCAAACCCAAACTCGCATCTAACACGGTGTTCTCTACACATCAAATGACAGATTTAAGGGTAAAGGCTAAAGTTATAAAGCTCCCCTATTCAACCTAGCAAAATTATCATCCCAATGCAAATCTTGGTCCAGAAATTAAGTCGATAAACCGACGAGAAAACAACATTACAGCCCCAACCAAACCGAAAATTTGCATCAACACCAATCAAATGAAATCACTAAAATCAACATTGATTTCACAATTGATACTAACCAGTCAATTCATTCACTAGAACTGAAAAAACATTGAATTAATAAATGATACTCATATTTGATCTTCAATTGGTCAAAACAGGCAAATAATTCATATACCTAATCAATCAATTGAAGAAAAAAAAAACAACAATTCGAATCGAATCGAATAAACAAGTGGCGAGAAATAGACCTGATTAAGATCATCGTTAAGAGCATCCTCGTAAGAATCATCYTTAGCCACCGCAACAGATTGTTCTGGATGTTCGTCTCCGCCATTAAAGCTTGTTGAATTGTGTTGTTGTTCATCATCATCGTCACTATCGTGATCGCCGCCTTCGCTGGCCGTTTCGAAACCATCGCAATCATCATTCACCACGAAACTCGTTTCTGCGCCGTTTTCGTCGGTCTTAGTATTGTTGTTGTTGTTGACGGCGACTGATTGTTGTTCTGATTCTTCTTCTTCGATTACCACCACCATTTTTGTTGGAGATCAATTGCAGTAAACTAGTATGAGTGCTGTGTTGCTTGAAGAAGAAGAAGAAGAAGAAGAAGAAGAAACGGTTTTAATAGTTTGTGCTTTGTTATTCTGGGGTTCTAGAAAGTATGGGAAACGCCACACATCATCGCCATCTCGGGTAATATTACTGCATCGGTCAATTAACACACTTTTGGGAATTAAGTATTGGTTAACGTCATTTCTCTTTCATGGACGAGTTTTACTCATTTATGAACTTTTTGTCATAATTTTTCCACACATTGCCCTTAACCTAAAAACAAAGAAACAAATTCTCTCTTTTAATCTCCCTCTCAAAATTAATCGAATCTCAACAAATTACTTAATCAAGGATTTTAATTTATCATTTTTAACAAAGAATTCTAACATCAATTGTTTTGCATCAATTGTTTTGTATCAAATTAAGTTAAATAGATTTAATTAAGGTTAAGAAAATTGGGGATTATGAAAATTAGGGTTTGAATTATCAATGAAATGTATGAAGTGTGTAAACAATGAAACGTACACTAACCTATATTTGCTACACTAAGCAAATGCTCGTATAAATCATTGTGATGACTAATGTACACCATTAGCACTATGCGTATGCGATTGGTGAAACCAGTTCGTGTTTGTTTCTTTTTGTTTTTTTTTTTTTTTTTT
>JAGPOY010003043.1:0-13742 GCA_018983105.1 Silene uniflora
TCTGGCTCGTCTTCATCAACCATCTGAATAATCTTCCTACCATGCCTCTGATACCAGATCCCCTCCTCATCTGCTTCCTGATCAGTATCCTGATCGTCCTCTACAATTAGTTCTGAGTCTGGAATTGCAGGAATGCCTGTAATGTCATGAATGTTCTTAAATTTTGTGCCATCCTCTATATCAGGTCCGTGCACAATGTTATTTTTTGCTGTTTGTAAACCTAGAGATGTAGGTTGAGAAATGGAACTATGTCTACTACTACCTGAATTGCTCTTGTTAGCCACCACCATTGTTGTGAATCAATGATGATCAAAGCTTAGATCGGCATAGCCTCTCTCCTCTCTCTAGGGTTTTTTTATAAAAACTATATTTGCCTAAAGCTCCAAATACCTTTCATCTGTTTATTTGCCCAATATTTTACCAAAACGAATTACCCAAGTGTTCTATTGCAATAATTGATCAAAAGCCCCATCAATTTCTCATTTATTTTCAGTAATTTGAAGTTTTCGGGAAATTAGGGTTTATAATTCTATTTATTTCGAATTTGCGTGATTTTTCTTGATTAATTGTTTCTATTGTGGGTAATCATCAACAAGTAAGTTATCCTATGCTATTTCTTGTTTAATTTCAACCCCTTTTCCTCTTATTTGATGAAATTAGGGTTAGAAGCCATTGATTAGGATAGTAATCTTAATTTTTCGTCTTTTAATTATTTGCTTGTTGATTATCGTAGACATGGACAATGTTGAGTCATCTACGACTCCCGAGGTACCAGAGGCCGCTGGCCCGGTTCCCGTGATTGAGCAGGCCATTGTTCCTGCTGCTTCTGTTTCTGAGACGGTTTCTGAGGCCGTCATTACTGTTGAGGCCGCGTTGCAACCTGTTTCTGAGGCCGTACATGACCAGGCCACCGCTCCACAGGCCATTGTTGTCCCTGATGCTGCCATTGTCTCTGATGTTGTCGTTGAGCAGGCCACGGCCTCAGCTTCTGACCAGGCCATTGCTACTGTTACTGAGGCTATTGCTATTGCCACGCCTTCTGTTTCTTCTGCTTTGTTTGTGCAGGGTAAGAAGAAAGCGGTTCCATTTAGCCGGGTGGCAAAGCCTTTGTCCACCACAGCGGGTTTGGCTCCGAAGAAACCCGTCCCGAGAGAGGCCATTGCTGAGTGCCTTGACCCATTGCCGAAAATAAAAGAGGTACATTTCGTTTCTAGCTCCCACCAAGACCGGTTGGAGCGCATACTTTCCTCTCCTATTGTTTCGAATCGCTTTATTTACCGTCCCGAACTAGATACCTTAGGCCTTTTTGATGATGTTTGTGCTTTGCTCAATGGGACGGGGATGTCGGGATTGATGACTATGAGGGAGTCCACCTATCGAGTTCCTACGCTCGAGTTTTTTAGCTCTTTTGCTTTTAAACCCGATATGTATTCGGCTGACCCCACTGGTACCTGCATTACATTCAGGCTCTTTAATGAGTCGCATGCTTGGACCTTGTCCAAACTTGGGGACGTTTTGGGTGTGGTTAGTGACGGACCTGTGTCACCTCCTATACCGCTAGTTAGTCAGATGTGGGCTGCCCTTTCACACACACCCTACGCCTCGCGTAAGGTGGCCCATATCCATCTACCTGCCCCTCGCTTTTTCTTGCGACTGCTTGGTGAGTCTCTTTTTGCTCGACCGGAACCAAATAACGTTACAAACACTGAGCTAGCTATTCTTGCGGGGTACCTGAACGTTGATCATGGTACCCCATTTATTCTTAACATTGCTTATCTAGTTGCTCAGCATTGGAACGGTATTGGGTCCCGTGTCACGGGAGCCGTGGTCGGTGGCGGTTTGGTTAGTAAGATTGGCCGCTACCTTTATCCCGATTTTCCCCGAGTTCATAAACCTCGCGACTGTGACACTGTGATCGATATTACTACTATGGTTGGCTTTACATGGATTATGGGTGCTGACCGTAGGACGTGGAAGATATGTGGTCGCCCATCTGTGGTTTTGCCTTGCCCGACTTTACCCCAGCTTTTACCTCTACCCACTGTTGAAGGGGTAAAACCCCCTCCCCATGTTTACCATTTACCCTTTACTCCTTCTTCTTCTACCAAGAAGAGGAAGAGGACTTCCCTCGAGAGGGATGTCGGAGAGCCATCGGGTTCTCAGCAGGCTGGGACTACTGTGTTGCCCACGCCTGTTACTGTGACGCTTACCCCTGCCCTAGTTGAGTCGGCCTTTCCGGCCAATTTTATTTGACCTCCACTTTTTGAGGAGCCTGAGGTCCTAGACCAAAGGCGTCGTGATGCCTTGCTTTTAGAGATTCGCAGGGACGTGGCCCAAATGAGACAAGATCAGGCATTAGCCCTATTTCCTATTTACGAGGATCACATGCGAGAGGGGCGTCCTATTCCAGCTAGCTGGCCTCACCCTTCTTTCTACCGATACCCAGAGGGTGGGTACCCTCCACTTGCCTCCGAGTCTGAGGAGGAAGTGGAGGAGACACCGGTAGCGAGGGCGGTGACGAAGCGAGCCGAGGAGGCAGCACGGAGGCGGGCTAGGGAGGAGGAGAGAGACTCGACTTACAGGGTGGATCAGGAGGAGGAGGCGGGTGACGATTAGCTTCCCTTGTTTTGCTGCTGGTTTGGGGAAGCTGTCTTTTGTGAGTTTTCTGTTCTTATTTTTCTCCATTTTCCTTTTATTTACTGTATTTTCCCCTTAGAAGCATGTATTAGGCTGTGTATCCCTTCCCCTTTTTGCTGTTAGCTAGTTGGGTGACCAATGAGGACATTGTCTGATTTGGTTTGGGGAGGTATTTGCATCCCTTTGCGTCTGCATTTGCATTTGTTTTACATTCACGTTTATATTTCGTTATTTTATTTCATGTTTTATAAATTATAAAAATCAAAAAATATTTAATAATTAAAAAATCAAAAAAATATCACGTTTATTTTTGCATTTAGTCGAGTCGGATTGGAGTATTTTCAATGATGGAATTGCACTACTAAGTCAATTGTATGCTATTCCTTGCATTTTTCACGACCTGCTAAGCAAAATCAAGCGATTTCTCAAATTTTGTCTTGGAATTTATTTTGAATTATTAGACTTGACTCGTAATTTTGGCAACCTACTCATATTTTCTAAGGTTTAGAGCTTATAACTGGTGACATTCATGACCGGTTCATTTAGGATTGAGAGTAGTTACTCCCCACATTTCATTGTATCGCATGTATATGAGTTTTGATTTCTTATTGCCTGCACGCATGGGTTTGTGGTCGGTATCACCTGTTAGAGAACTTTTGCATTTTTCCCCTTTCTCATTTTACCCCATTACCTCCACATTAGCCAAATCTGCCAGTTGCCCTTAAACTACATTCTAAATTAAGCCTACCTATGCTGAGTTAGTTTAGTAGTTTTGAGGTATTTATTGTATTTCATCGGATTTTGGCTCATATATTTTGTATTGGAGTGAGTTTTTATGAGAAAAGGAAGGAAAGAAAAGAAGAAAATAAAAAATCAGCACTGAAAAATATTAGAAAAACCGAAAAAAAAGGAACGAAAGAAAAAGAAAGTGGCTGGAAAAATTACTTATAATTATTTTTACACCTCTTGTGCTTATTTATATTTTACGAGGTACATATGTTGTGGATTTTTGTGTTGTATATGCCAAATTATAAGGCATTGAGCTTCATTTTAGATAATTGGAAGAGCGGATGAGTTTTATTATGGTCTTGTTACGTACTAGCTCGGCTACTTACCCTCACATACCCATATTTGTTTTGCCCCTCTTACCAATTAAGCCTCACATATCCATATTTTGCAATTGTTCGGCACGTGATAGTCCTTGAACGGTGGTTATGCGTGTGTACGGTGACTGAATCATTATTCATGTTAGTTAGCGTTGCATGTTATGTCGGTTGCAGTCTAGGTGAGTGTCTGCATTTTCTTCTTTCTCTACATATATATTTACTTGCCATTTGCTTATTGAGAGAAGAGTGACCCGGGAGAGTCCAATTTTATGAGTCTTGCAAGGTCGAAAGTTCATTTTATTGACTTGTAGCTAGCTCTGAGTTTTACCCCTTTCCATAAGGTCCATATCAGTTGCATTTAGTTTGCTTGAGGACAAGCAAGGGTTTGGTTTGGGGAAGTTTGATGCGTGCATTTTACATAGACTTTACGGTCCATTTTGGCACGCATTTCTATGCCATTTAGGTGATTTTATGTCACTTTATACCCCGAATATGCTACTTTGTACTTTCTTTGATATTTTGTAGGTACAAGCTGAAAAGTAGTGGAAACCAAGCCGGAAGCTGTCCCGAGTGTGCATTTCTAGGAGATGGAGGAACACGGAGCAGAAACTCATGTATTGGGAAGCGCAAAACCATTCTGTATCCAAGTTACAAGCCAAGTCATGCGTAGTTATGAGCTAGAAGCCTCGATCGACCCCTGCTGTTAGTCGATCGAATGATCGCTGAGAAGAAGTCCTCGATCGAGCTCCTGCTATGCTCGATCGAGAGGAATGAAGCCGAGGAGGTCCTCGATTGAGCACAGGCGAGCTGTCCTGTGCTCGATCAAGGGATGCTGGCGAGGAAGTCCTCGATCGAAGGGGTAAACCTCTTCGATCGAGAGGTTGCTGGAGGATATTGCTCGATCGAAGGAGTAAATCTCTTCGATCGAGTGATTTTTGTAATGGGCTTTGGCTCGTTACGCAATTAGCTTTAATTACGCATTTAGTTCGTTATCAATAAGATTATTCCGAGGATAGCTATTCATTCAGACTCTTAATCAGAAACATTTCACCTTCCACTTTTACTCTTTACTGTAACTTTGTTCGGGTTTGCAATTGATCGGATTTGAGTTCTTTACGCCCGATTTGCTTGAGATTATAATCCCTTATTCTCTTTAATCTTAATCCATTATTTATTGCTTTTAATCTCTTGTTTCTCTACTCTTAATTTCTGCCCTAATTTAGTTTATGCAATTTAATTTCATTGTTATCATGTTTATTATTAGTTATTCGATTGTTTATGATATTTATACCATCACAAGCATGAGTAGCTAAATTCATTGATATGCTAGGATGAGGAAACTTGTGGTAGATGCATGATAGGGTTTGACATGTTAGGTTAGTCTTGAGACGAGAATTGTTCAATGCAATTTAATTGAGATTGGTTGAATGAGTGCACGCAGGAGACCAGTTATTTAGTTAACCCCAACCTGGATCGAAAGATTGCAAGGGTAGACTTGCTTAGATACGATAGATGATTCCTAGTTAGGGCGAAAGTCAATTAGGGAGACCCTAGGGCGATTAGAGACCGAAAGGGTATAATCACTGTTTGAGACCGAAAGGAGATAACCTTGCTCTTCTTATCAATAGACCGACTGAACTAGTTAATCCGATAGTGCAGATACCATAGCAGACCGAATCCCGGCATATTCCTCTTTTATCTGATTTCACATCGTCATTCCTTGCTTTATTTCTCTTTTTATTTCTCTTTCTTTGAACTCGTAGTTTAGTTAAAACCAATTTAAACCCCCAGTTTGTGACCTGACAGATTAGATTACAAATAGTTTGTTACCTCCCTGTGGAGATCGACCCTACTTCCGCTAACTTCAAAGTTAGTTGACCTAGGATTATTTTTGGTGTATAACGACACGCATCTCAGGATTCTGGCTGCTCAGAGACCCCTGCACTCCTTTAAAGTTTTTGCATGCATGCTGGGGCCAAATGCCGTTATAGGCGAGCCGTAAAAGGCGACACAGCTGGAGAGGGGGTGGTGTCTAGGGTAGCTGCCAGGCTGAAGGCTGGCGATGGCGTCCCCCTTCGTTTAAGGTAAATGTGGATTACTGACGGATGAATCCGTTAGTAAATAGCTATTCCCGTCACAAAAATTGGTTTTGTGACGGATTACCCGTCACAAGTCACCGTCACTCTATATGGTCACAAAAAGCGCTTTTGTGACGGAAAGTCCGTCACAAAAGTGTTTATGTGACGGACTTGTGACGGGTACTCCCTCACACACATTCTTATAGGTGGCACCAAAAGCCAACAAAAAGTCAACTTTTGTGACGGAAAGTCCGTCACAAATATTGATTTTTGTGACGGAAAATCCGTCACAAACATTCATTCACAACTCTTATGTGACGGACTTGCCGTCACAAATTTCAATATTTGTGACGGATTAAAATCCGTCACAAAAGTTGACTTTTGTGACGGATAGTCCGTCACATGCTAATGCAGTATTAAAAAAAAAAATTAAATAAATAGCAGCGGTGCTACCAGCCTGCCAGCCACACACAATGCAAAGCATTGTTTCAGAAACGGCAAATCTGTAATAAAACAGAATCAGTTTCAAGGTCACATGTGCAAAGCGGATTATTTGAGGCATTTTTGGAATTAAAAACTGCTCTAAATAATAATTTTATAAAACCAAAAAAATTAATTAAGGATTTATAATAATAAATACTTTAAACTATAAATTCACATTACAATCTTACTTGATTCAAAATTAAGTACACAATATATTACAAACAACTATCTATAAGACCAAACTTGAACACAGAAATTTGTATCGTCTTCAACCCATAACATCTGCTACCAACCAACTTTTCACGAAGAGGTAAACCTGAGATTATCAACATTGAAAACTAGGTAGGTAAAATGCAACCATAAAGAGGCAGAATTAACATAGTATATCAGCCACAATATAAAGTTAAGCTTAAGAGACTCGAAATACAATTCATAAGGAGGCAAAATTAACTACCGTCTTTCATATTTTTCTTCCCTTCCATTATTTATTCTTTACAAAAAACATTCTATCATTTGTGTAGGAAGGTCTCTGTTCGTCTGCTTTTCAAAAGTTTGGTCCGGTGCTTTGATCGAATAGAAAAAGGAAGGTCTCATAAATGATAGAAAGTGATGAAATGACGGTCTTATAGACACACAACTTAAAATGTGTATGTGGGTCAGTCTTATCACTAGGGACGATCTCATTGACGAAAAAACAAAGCAAGCAAGCAAAATTGGGAACACTGAAACCATACCTCAAGAAGGGTTTCCTTGATTGAGAACCCATGACTAAGCATCTAGCGCCAGACTGGCTAACATAGTCTACAGGCGCAGCTGCAATGACGTCATATTCAAGAAGCAAGGTCTCAAACTGCAACTGAAACAATGATTTTTTGAGGAGACTATTGCAGTAAACGCAATTAAATAGCGCAAAATGGGTTTGTATCATCATACATATATACTCAATGATGGTAGATGACCTGGACAAGTATTTTCATTTTGATAAGGTGTTAGTCGTAACACAGACATCAGAGCTAACATGAGTAACTATAAATTTGAAGTAAAAACACAAATAAGAAAAAATAAGCCTCTAGTGTAACATGAAAGGTGGACTGGTTTTCCTTATTGCGAAGATAAAGCATGATTTCAACACCGATTTTACGCACTGCAATGACTCATTCGTTAAAACTATTATACAAACCAACCTGGACTCTCAAATGACTTGAATGTCTAAACCTAACAATAATTAAGCAGCCTTTTCGATATAATTAGCCCATAATTTCAAAGTAGTGAAACAAAATATGACAAAAAAATCACATGAATTAAAATAGAACAGAACCAATTGTAGCCACAGTAAGATAGGGGTTCAAACAAATATTTTTACAAATTAAAAACCTGTGGTAGTTAATCTACCTGATTTGTGCCATATTAAGAACACCCATTTAGAAAAATCCAGATGTTCAGTCAGCTTCGCCCTTCACCCTGTAACTGTTTCACAAATACAACAATGTTAACCTGAATCGTAACTAAAAGTTAACAACTTTAGTTTGAATCTAATATCAAGGTGCAGCAGGACGAGACATAAATAAATTGATGAGACAATACACTTAAGTCCTTCTATTTAGTATTCACATCTCTGTTCAACCCTACATTTTAAAACTCATATTAAATAATGTCCCTTTATCCATCCTTCCTATTATTCCTTACTAGCACAGTAGAATGTTAGAACAATGATTAAACCCGACACCGTGATGATAGCAGTACACTGAATTAGACAATAATCAACAAACATTAAAATGTTAAAACTCCAATGAATACTGAATAGAGGGACTAAAACTAGGATTGTCTCATCAATTTTATTAAACAATATCCAACAAAGATTCCATGAATATCTAAGCAAATGAAGGTTAAACAACTCCGTAATAATATCAACAATGAAACGAATTAGAAAAACATCAAACTTTCAGCTCTAAAACTCCAATTAATCGATGTAATCGAACAATTATTTCGGTTTAGAAATGGATAAAAAAATGAAATTGAAGAATGAAAAAGGTAAAATTACCAAAAGTTGGATCTGCTCATACGATAGTTGAACGAGAGGAAGGGTTTCAAGAGCCGATTTGTCGTCGCCCCAGTTGAAAGGAGAAGAAGACTAGGTTTAGGTTCAATCGAAACGGATTAATTGCTGTCACAAAAACAAACGAATAGGACAATTACCTCGGCGGTAACTCGAGGTGGTAGGAGGTGACGGTGGCAGCGGTGGTGGCCGAACGAAAAGGAAAGAGATAAGAAAAGGAAAAGTTGAAAGGAGTTGCTGGTGGACGGAGGTAGCAGCGGTGGAGGACAAAGGTCGCCGATGGCAATGGATGGTGATGGCCGGAGATGAGGGTGATGGACGGAGATGGTGGTGGTGGGGAAATGAGAGGGATTTGGGGTTAGGGTTAAGAATAATCGATTTGGAGAAATAAAGGTTTTAACCTTTTTTTTTTATATACTCCCTCCCACTTATTATAAATGTCCCATTGTCCATTTTCGTCTATTCACAAAAGTGTCACATTGTCTATTTTTGGCAATGTTTTATTCTTATTTTAATCACTTCAACCCCACAACAATACCCCACTTCACCCTATAACAATACTTATTTTAATCACTTCACTCACAATAATACCCCACATTACCTTCCCCCTCTCTCCAATTACCTCACCCCACTACAATACTTTACATTATTTAACTCATTTCCTTAATTCCCGTGTCATTCCCACAACGGGACACTTATAATAAGTGGGAGGGAGTATAAGTGATTATGTGACGGATAGTCCGTCGCAGAAACAATTTATGTTACGGATATTCCGACACACAATTCGGTGTTTTTGAGATTTCTTTATGTGACGGAAAGGCCGTCACAAATTTGTAAGCATGTGACGGGTTATCCGTCACAAACCCGTGTTGGAATACTGTTATTGCGACGGGCTATTCGTCACAAATATCAATTATGTGACGGGTATTCCGTCACATCGTTTTGGCGCGCTGAGTTCGGTACATGCGCCCTTTATATGTGACGCTATGTGACGGATAGTCCGTCACAAATTCTTGTCCGTCACAATTCTGTCACAAGTCTGCAGTTTGTGACGGAATTTTAGTCCGTCACAAGTGTTCCGTCATGAAACCGCTATAACCTTGTAGTGTTTGTTCCACCGCCTGTAGGCAACACTTTCAAAGTATCTTAGAGGTTAGGGCACAAAGTGGCATATGCAGAACCCAAAAGCTTAAAAATTTGAAAAGACTAAAGCATACGTGAATTACATGTGTTATTCATGGGGTTATCCTGTTACGGACCCAGAGAGTTGCAGACCACGTAGGCTCCAGTATTTTGTCTAAGTGAAAAGAGAAATCTACAAGATTGATAGTAGCTACAAATTTGGAAAGCTAATAGTATGCCTACCATCGTTTTTTTTTTTTTGGGCTAGAAGATACTCCCTCCCATTCATTATAATCTTCCCTATTTCCTAAAACGGATTATTCAAGTAATCTTCCCATTTCTATTTTTGGGAAACTTTTACACTTATTTTATTCATCCCTCTCTCCTATCACAAAACCCCACCCAACTCTTTTACTCTTATTTTAATATTTTTCTTAATATTTTGACCTGACAACTCCTTATTTAACTCCTAATAATTCATCCATCTCTCCTATCACCAATCTCACACAACTCTTTTACTCCTATTTTAATGTTTTTCTTAAGTATTGTGCCCATTCTAAATGGGAACATTATGATGAATGGGAGGAAGTACAAACTTTGTACATTTACAACTACTTATTATCAAAAGTGATACCTCTTCAGGTGTAGTATGTTCCATGGTTTGTCAAGTAACTTCTCATCCAGGGTCATTAACTTGTACGCACCACGGCCAACGATACTTTCCACCTGGTATGGACCTTTCCATTTGTAGGCGAATTTACATGCTTTCTTGTTTTTCGTGTTCTGGAAAACTTCACGGAGAACCAGGTCTCCTACCTCCAGTAGCCTGACTTTTACGTTCTTGTTGTAACTCTTGGCGACTTACTGCTTGTAGGCTACTAGGCGGATTTTAGCACTGCTTCTCAGTTCGTCTACTGTATCCAGGCTCCTAATCATCTCTTCATTGTTTAGTTCCCCTGCCATGCATTCATACCTGTGAGTTGGAACTAAGACCTCTGATGGAATCACCGCCTCTGCTCCAAATACCAAGCTGAAGGGAGTCTGTCATGTCGCCACTTTTGGAGTCGTCCTATCTGCCCAGAGCACTAGGGGTAGCTCATCTACCCATTTTCCTCCTAACTCCTCCAATCGCTTTCTCAGATTTTCAACAATGATTTTGTTACTGAACTCAGCTTGTCCATTAGAGTGTAGGGTTCTATGTGCAGATTTTTTCAAGGAGATGTTCCATCTGGCGCAGTACCCGTGTGCATTGTTTGATATGAATTGTGAGCCATTGTCACATATGATTTCTGATGGAATGCCAAACCTGCAAAGGATGTTACGCTTGATAAAGGAGATAATCTGTTTGTCTTTTACCTCTGTGAATGCTTCTGCCTCAATCAACTTAGAGAAGTAATCGGTCATTGCTAGCATCCACACCTTGTTTCCTGGAGCCTTTGGCAATGGTCCAACGATATCCATTCCCCAGGCCATGAACGGCCAAGGTGAAATGATTGGATGAAGGGGCGCTGGCTGATGGATCATTGGAGCTGATCTTTGGCAGGCGTCGCATTTCTTAGCATATTCCACTGAGTCTGCCCTTATCGTTGGCCAGAAGTAGCCCTGTCTGAGAGCTCTGGTGGATAGACTCCTACCCCCTGCATGGTTTCCACACTTTCTACTGTGGAGAGCATGCAATAGCGTTTGTGCTTCCTGCTGGTTCGGGCATCTGAGGTAGGGACCTGCTAACGATTTCCTGAAAAGTATATTATTAATTAGTATAAAGCGGGAATCTTTCAATTTGGGTGATAAAAAAGTATACACTATTTTCTAACCTTTTTTCTCCCGGTTTAAAATAATGTTCATATAATTTTGTAAGTAAATATTGTTTGGTGGACTAACTGGACTTTTAAATCCGAATATACTTGGGTTTTTATCTCCTATTAGCGATAATAATGCTAGATGTCATATGCATTCAGTTAACCATGGACCTTCAATAGGATTTTTTGAACATTTTAATTATCGACATTTATCTTTACGAATGAAAGTCGAAATGTCTTTTGGTCAATTGAAGAAAAGGTGGAAGCCGGAAGGTGTTATATAATATGCCTACGATGTCGGAAAAGTATCAAATGTCAATTATCATTTCCGCTTTCACACTTCATAATTTCATACGGATGAATGCACTGGGTATTCATGTCATAGAACATGAATATGCGGCTACTCAAGGAAGCACAAATGTAAACATGGATGATAAATATCGTAAGAAGAAAATGACCGAAATGCGAAAAAACATAGATAATAAAAATATTACTATTAATATTAATATTAATATTAATTAATGATAGGGTTGAGCGGCGCTGAACTTAATAGAGCTGAACTTATTGAGCTGAAGTGAGCTGAATTGGGCTCAAATGAGCTGAACTGAACTGAAACGGGCTGAAGTAAGCTGAATGAAAGCTGAAATTAAGCCCAAAAGAACAGGGCCTTAGTATACTAAAGTCGGAACTTGGAAGCACATCGAAGAAGAAAAGGCAATGGGCTGGATCTCAAAAAGCGCAATGACTTAGTTGTGCTAGGCTTGTATTAGTTGGATCATATTTCAAGGGAGCACCTAGACCATGTATGCGTAAATGGTGTTTGATTAATTGGACTTTATTTTTACAAATCTATACTCTTTAAAAAGTGAGAGATTGGGGTGTTACTGTTCGTTAGCAACAGTAACCGAAACCCATTCTCAGCCGTTGATCCTCCTTGCTGCTTCGATCCCGGCCCTCTATTTGATTTACCCTAATACACCTCTCATATACTCTCATTATACCCGTTATTCTCACATTACTCCCCTTCCCTCCCTCCCGCCGCTCTCTTCTCATCTCACAATGCTCCCTTTCCATCCCGCCTCTCACGACCTTTGCTCTCCTTCATCCCCACGCCATTCTCCCTTTCATTCATCCCTTTCATAGATCGTCACTGTTCCTCCTTCTTCAACCCTGATCCATCCCGGCGGCGGCTTACCTGGATCCTTTTCTCCTTCGTGTTATATCGTCTCACTGTAAGTATTTTTTTTCGTTTCTTTGCCTATCATTTCGATTATTTTTCGATTTTGTTTCATTTTTCGATTTTGTTTCATTTTGATTTATATTATTCCTCTTTGTATTATATTATTCCGATTTTTAACTGGTTTTGATTTGCTTATCATTTCGATTATTTTTCGATTTTGTTTCATTTTAATTTTATTTGTTATTTTTTCTATTACTTCGAATATTTCGATTATTTTTGGTAGGGCAACTTATTTTTCCTATTATTTCGATTTAGTTTCAGTTGGTCTCATGGGATATTCCTGAGGTTTGGCGATTTATTTGATTTTTTTTTGGTCGGTTGTGTAGCGTCTGAGTGTGAGTAGGTTTTCCGTTTATTTGCTTGTATTATATTTTGTATTATTCAGATTTTTTGTTTTGATTTTGCATTGCCGACCATCTCGGTTTTTTTCAGGTATATTCCTGGGGTTTGGCGAGCTTTTTTGGTCGGATATGCTATTGAGCCATCCGCTTTGGTATGCTTTGTTTCATTTTGATTTATATTATTCCTCTTTGTATTATATTATTCTGATTTTTACCTGGTTTTGATTTGCTTATCATTTCGATTATTTTCCGATTTTGTTTCATTTTAATTTGATCAGCCCTATAATATTTGTGTATTTACTTTTTATCTTGTTTTAAATTTATTTGCTAATTAACTTGTTTTTTCCAGGTTTTTGTCGCATGGGGTATTCCTGGAGCTTGACTGTTTTAGGCTCTAGCTTATGCTACAGGAGCCTATGCTTTGGTATGGTTAAGGTCTTATTCCCTCTCTGCTGTGCTATTACCGTTTTGCTGTTCTCGTGTTTAGTTTCGGCTTTTAAATTTTGGCTCTGAGTTACAATGTCTGACTTCGGGGATAACTGGGTAGGCATTGGTTGTGCGCTGCTGTGCAACTGCAGATATGGTACTTTTGTGTTAGGTCTTTCTTTAGAGTTTTTGAGGCCAGTTAGGGCCTTCCTTATGTGTATGGTTACTAAATGTTGGCCAGGTCTGTGAGTATTGAATTGGTTGTAATGGCGCAGATCTTATTAATTGTTAGGGCCTATGAGCGCTTCTATACATCACTGAGATACTGTGAAGGGATAGTCAAAGCCCTGCATCTCGCATGAAGGATTTACAACACATTTTCTTTACCGATCGTCTTTTTTTTAAAGGTGGCCATATTATGGGATATTCCTGGGGCTGGGCAGTTGGTCTTGAG
>JAGPOY010003044.1:8023-21765 GCA_018983105.1 Silene uniflora
TTTTGTGTGATACGTCAGCATTCCATCTTTGCTTTCAACAATTCAAGAGCGATTGCTAGAGACCATATCTTTAGCTCTATCGAAATCTCATCACATTCAGGCTAGACCAGCTTCAACAGGCCGAGCAAATGTAGTTAATGTGCCCATGATAGTTTCAGATGTGGCTGGCCCGGCGGTTGTGCAGCTTGCGTTGCAGGCTCTGGCACAGTTTAATTTCAAGGTTTATGGTCTACTATCTTGTGGAGACGCTGTCATTGATGTGTTTATCTGTTTTAGTACTCCTTAGTCCTTCCATCCCATTTATATTGTATGAGTCAAGTCAACGACTCCTTTTTATATTTTTGAAATACATACATAGGTACAGTTAAACCACTATTTTCATATTATTATCGTTTTTAACATGTTGTAACTACCGTATATTGTAAGGAGATATTGGTGAAAGACGACATTGTTTGAGCACTAAAGTCAAATACTCAAATGGGATGGAGTGATTAATATTTTACGTGTGATGCTACTGATATTATGTGTTCTTTTTGAGGTATTGTTTGACTCTCATGTTGTATTTTAGGGTCATGATCTTCTGGAGTTTGCAAGGCAGTCAGTCATATCTTACCTGGAAGATGAGGATGCTGTCACGCGAAAAGATGCGGCTTTATGTTGCTGTAGCTTGGTAGCAAACTCCTTTTCTGGTACATCTTCTCAGCTTAGTTCTGCTAGGTCTAATCGAACTGGAGGAAGGAGACGCCGTCTGATTGAGGAGGTAATTGACTTATTAACTACTGTAAGGTGTTGCATTTATTGCTGTAAGATGTGCTCTTGATTGGCTCTTTTATGCAGCTGTTTTAATGCCATGTAACTTCGGTTCCATATTATCTCGCATACCTATTTTTTTCTCATAAAATACCTAAATTCGACTCTTGGACACACCCGTGTGAGATTCCTCTAACTGAGTCGGAGTAACATGGGTGGAATGGAATGTTCAAAATATTCTAAGTAAAAATGAACTCAGGAGTTCCTTAGGTACCTTTCCAGAAATAGATAAAGGAAAATCCTTATTAATACTGTATTCTGTTACAAGTTACAACGGAGGATCATGGAACACAATGATTTAGGTCCATCCTCTGCTAGGACCACATTTATGGTAATCCCTTTTGCTATTTGGATCCCGGGGCATGCTATAATTGGCATTATTTTAAACTGAAAGCTTTGAAGTAATTTTATTGGATTCCTAATTGTAATAGCTGATTTGCGCTTCACCTTTCTGTTAATGAAAATACGAGATTATGTTGGACATAGGTTGGTAAAGCTAGCGCAGCTTGAATTTGAAGCACGTTAAATTCTTGATTCCGGAGAGGAGGACTAATTGATATTATTTTTTTTTTCCCTCTCTTGATAGATTGTCGGAAAGCTGCTTATTGCTGCTGTTGCTGATGCTGATGTTAGCGTCCGGCTTTCGATTTTTCAATGCTTGCATGAAGATCGAGGCTTTGATGAGTTTTTAGCTCAAGCTGATAGTCTAAGTGCCATCTTTGCCGCTCTAAATGACGAGGTATCATACATCCTTCTTGAAATCCTTGTGGTGTGTTTATCGGGTGTGAAAGGCTCTACTAACACGGCTTGAAATTTAAACTATTGATGTGAAAAGGCGCGGTTAAAATTGGATTCCAGAACGCACCACACCCACCACTTAGAACTGCATAGTCGGCAGGTGGTGGGGAGGCTGTGGAGTTTAAAAATATTACCTGGGGTGAATTTAACAATGTACCTGATACATACCAACATGCATGACATTTATTAATTTTGTTGTGATGTTGATGACTTTTAATTTTTCTTTTTTACATTTGCTTTTTCGTCAAAATAATTAAAATTCTAAATCATGGAGGAAATACAAAGCTATTTTATATTTATTGTATATTATCAATTAACTAAATATGATAGTGGATTATTGGATGGGTGGTGGACTGGTGGGTAGTGACGAATTATGTCTAATGGCCATAAGCATCTATGCACTTCCGCCTATTAAGCAGTAGGGGCTTTTATCCCTTGTTAACTCATGTAAATCTTGTATAGCATACTAGAATCTGACCTAAGGTTGGTGTTCTGAATTAGGAGATTTTCTACCGGTTTTGTTCGTATGTTTCTGTGGGCTGAGCCTCTGAGATCCTTAAACAACGAAACTATAGACATTGTATTTTATTCTCTACAATTTCTTGCTTGAACTAATGTGAGTTCCCTGTCCAATTTGTCACTCATAGTTAGTAATGTATTCTGATTGGTTTCCTTTCAGGATTTGCAAGTTCGTGAATTTGCAATTTCAGTTGCGGGAAGATTGGCCGAGAAAAATCCTGCATACGTTCTCCCTGCTCTTCGTCGTTTTCTTATACAATTGTTAACTTATTTAGAGCAAAGGTGAGTTTGAAGAGTTTGTTGAGCTTAATAAAAACGTTATAAATTATTCTCACCATGATTATAAATAGGCTCCTTAAGGAAGGGGCTGGCAAATTAGTTTAGTCGGTGCCCTAATTAATTACTTCCCCCTTAGTGCTCTCCAAGTTCCGCATTCTGCTAGTATATTCTGTCAATTGTGAGTAGATGTTTGAACTATTAATTAGAACTTTCGAGGAATTGATTTTTTTCAGAGGACTTATTATTAAACTGAAAATAAAATTTTGCACAATATAGAGATTCAAGTAATTTGATGGCACGGTGTAAAAGTAATGTCTCTTTGAGGTATAACCCTATATTTAATATTCTGTCGTGCAGTGTCGATAGTAAATGCAGAGAAGAAAGTGCAAAATCGCTGGGATGCTTGATACGCAGTTGTGAACGTTTGATACATCCATATATTGCTCCCATACACAAGGTGACATATGTGTTGATCTCAGTATATATGGTTTACAAACATTTTTGATAGTCTAATAGTTGTCTTTGAATAGGCTCTAGTGGCAAAACTTCGTGAAGGATCAGCATCGAGCGCTAATAGTGGAATCATTGCTGGTGTTTTAGTAACTGTAGGAGATTTGGCTAGAGTGGTGAGCAGCATTATATCTTTTATATGTTATACTTTGCATATACTTGTATCTGGAAAGCACTTTTTGGATTGAGGCGGTTGTTTCATGGATGTCCTTTTTTTGGTAAAAGCCTAGCATGCACCATTTGTTATAAAAGATTGATTAGTTGCATCTTGTGAAGTATTCGTTTCCAAGTGGGGTTTATCTTTGTAGAATTCTGTCAATAATTAGTTTTCTTGAGGCAGTTATGGGTGATATCCAGATTGATAATAGGTAAATAACTGGATGTGTCAATATTTTTTTTGGCCGTGTGTGTTTAGCTCTCAATCTGGTATATAACATATAACTGGATTTGCATACTTTTGTCGAAACTTGGTTGCCAGAATAAACTCTCTCTAGAAAATTATAATGAATTAGTCATTCAACTACTTGGTGATGATGTATGTATGTACCTTATAAAAAAGACGTGGGTATGTGTTTGAAACATTTGATGTATTTTTGATTATTTTAGTTGTGTCTTTTCTATAAAAGCTTTTTTAAAAAAAAAAAATAATATTGGGAAAATAAATAATTAGCGAATTATTGTTGGCCCAAAAATGTTTATCAAAACAGGGTGCATGTAGAGATTGTAAATCACGAAGCTTGGAATAGGGAAAATGTCATCTCGCATGGCATGTTCACTTACTTTAATGCATATAATTAACTGTATGCTTAAGAGACAGTTTGCTTTATACAATAGGGGTTACTGGTCAGTAACTTGATGTACTAGCAAGAAGACTTGGGTTTGAATCATTTGCCGACAATTTATTAGTGTTTTGTGAAACATAAATAAGGTATATCTGGAATAAGGTTCGAAAAACAATTTGCTTCCTGTGGGATTCGTACACCTGGCATTTTAGTCATCCGAGATGCTTAACACAACAATGGCCAATTGAGCTCTTTACATTCACTGGTTTATACAGCCGTTCATTAGCTATTAAACAATTTTCTATCTTAAAGTAATCACGCCATCCCATACAGAGAGTTCCTTTTGGACATGCCACCTGACTTATGCTTGTTCAGGTCCAAAATTCGAAAACCTGTGCCTACGTGGACCCTATTATGCCCGATAAGGTTTCTCCAAACTCCATTGTACTGAGTGATACTTTTGAGAAGGGAACAACAAGAAGGGATCTAACACATAGGAAGTTTGCAAGATTATGTACTAAAAAGAAACCTTTTCTAGTACAGTGGAGATAATAAGCGACAAATTACATAGCTTTCTTTGATACACTGTTTGAGGCTCTTCCTAATGTGCATCAAGACGCATTGTGTTGTTTAACATGACCATTTAGGAAATGCTTGAGTAGTGGTTTCTTGTGCATTGATGGACTCACATTTTTGAGTTTTGTATGCAGGGTGGCTTTGCAATGAGAAAGTACATCCCAGAGCTAATGCCACTTATTGTAGATGCTTTAGTTGATGGTGCAGCTGTCATAAAACGAGAAGTAGTTGTTACAACCCTTGGGCAAGTTGTACAGAGCACGGGGTTCGCATTCTTTGCTCTTTCTCTTTGATTTCTATCGTGTTCCTGTTTTATTAGGTGCCTATTGTGGCAAACCTTCGACATGTTTTTTTTTTAAAAAGGTACGATATTAAGAATGCAAACACATTGGCATGCCATTCAACAAGGGTATGCCACCCCCTTGGCGTCTCTTTGTAGGTGTCTTTGAATGGAGTCATTTTTATTGATATGGAAAACTATAAAGTATTAAAGATAAGCCCTCAAAAGCGTTCCGTGCATTTCTTTCAGTATCATAGGTCTGTGATCTCTCGATCTTGTATAGTATGAGGTTCAAGAAGGAATCACCATAACCTATATCTCATCAACAAATGATCTTATCTATCAGTAAAAAAAACAGAAAAAGATATTGTCAATATGAAAAAGGGATCCCAGCTTCATAAATCAGCCTCTAAATCTCTCTCTTGGACACAAAGAAATGTGTTTTACCCCCTACCTTTTTATCTAGACGTGGAAGCCTCTGCTAACCGTGGAGGAATATACAATGTGAAAGAGATGGAGAAATCGATTCTAGATTTTTAGAAATACGAAGGATTAGGGAGATGTAAGGCAAAAAAAAAAAGGATTCTGTGGTGGTGTGCCTTTCTAGCTATTTATGGACTTTTTTGTTGGATTTTTTTCCTTGCTCTTATTGGGGGTCTCCCATTCTTCATCCATGCCACCATGGCTAGAGAGTTTGAGCTCCTTACTACGGCTGCAGGACTGTCGAGACGAACATTGAGCTATCTTAGACATAGGTGGGACATCATGGATTTCGTAGCTTTAATCATGCTACATTGCTACCACATGTTCACGATAGTACATGTGTTTGTTTCTAAAAGATTAAGAAAAAAAGACATGCACTAATGTCAAGTGTTAAATAGTCTTGAACTATAGAGACAGTATTGAAGCATCTTTCGGGATTTGCTTGCTTGATTCTCAAACTGAATAATGGAGTTTGTTCATGAACTAAATTGGCGGTTACAATTCAAGTGCTAACCTTGTTTTGGGTATGTAGCGTTCTATAAAATAGAACCGATTTCCTGAACCGGGTTGAGCACCGAGTTACGCAACACCTATTAGATTATGGCGGTATGCTACTCAGTACTCGCTCTGATATGTTTCACTGACAGGTATGTCATAACTCCATACAATGATTATCCTCAATTGCTTGGGTTACTCCTGAAGTTGCTCAATGGGGATTTGGCATGGTCCACCAGACGTGAAGTGCTGAAGGTACACTTTTTTTTTAAGTAATTGCTTTTTGTCTCTTTGCTGTCACAGATTGTTAGCTTACTGATTTCCAACGCAGGTTCTTGGTATTATGGGTGCATTAGACCCTTATGTTCACAAGCGCAATCAACCAAGCTTGCCTGGTTCTCACGGGGAAGTAAACCATACAACTAATGAAGCGGGTCAACACATTCGATCCATGGAGGATCTTCCCATGGACCTGTGGCCTTCTTTCACAACATCATCTGAGGATTACTTCTCAACGGTAAAATTAACAGAATTTAATCGTCGTCAGTGTTCTCTGCTGCAATGCACCACACTTCATCGTCCAAAATTTTCTTTTCCTGGGCGAGAAGGTGGTAATATGGTGCTTTATATCTTCTTATATTAGTTTAACACATTTTGTAAAATGATTGTTTTAGGTTGCAATAAATTCACTCATGCGTGTCCTTAGGGATCCTTCTCTCTCGAGCTACCACCAAAATGTGGTTGGATCTCTTATGTTCATATTCAAGGTACTAATGGTTTCCCTGTTTTAAGTAGACTGGTGATTTAGTTTTTCTGTCAGGAAAAAGTCATACTTTTGTTCTTGTTTAAGACGTAAACTGGATTCAACAACTATTTATGTGTCCTTACCTTTGTGGGGAATACAGTCTTGATTTGAGTATAATATCCCAAGCTAACCTATTTCACTGTTTGTTGCTTGCAGTCCATGGGGCTTGGCTGTGTGCCATATTTGCAAAAGGTTAGTTGGTTTCTTTAGTTGAGTGCACTTAAGTTTATGTTGTTAATTCTTGTTTCTTGTGGCATAGCTCTTTGATTGTCGAGTTTGCTTGATGCTGTCAGCATGTTTTTCTTGTGAATTTGCTGTAGTTATATAATTGCATCTAAGTGTGTGAGTTTTACATGTTTATGCCCATGAAAGTCCTATTAAGAAAAGTTTGGTGGACTGTTATAGTCATTGAAGTACTGGATGCTTGGTGTACATCCATTTTTTGTCGACCATTATAAAAAGTAAAAGTGTGGCAATGTTGAATTATTTATAGCCATTGAAGTACTGGAAATGTTGAATTATCTTCGCCACATGTCATCTTAAATGTACCTTTTACCTAGCTTAGGCCCTATATTCTTTACAGCTATTTGTAAATGCTGATTGTAATGTACATTTGTCCGTATCTAGCTATGTTTGAACAACTATTGAATATCTCTGTTAGTCATATTAGTGGGAAAGTAAGATTTCTTATGATAGCTTAAGAGGTTAATCTTCTTACTCTCCTTCTGTATAGAGGCGTCACCTCGTTGATGTCATTTTGTATATAGGCGTCATTCCTTTAGTGACCTTAATATATATCTTTTGTTACTTGAAAGAAAAGGTAAATCATTAGTACATATAAGCCTTGTTTATCACTTTACGTGTATTTGATATGAGAATTAAACTGTTGTGCTTTCTATATGTCACTATTTCACTCGGATAATGACAATTATGTCATAAAAAGCTGAGGTATTATCATTATTCAAGAGTCATTGGCAGTTGTGGTCACTTGATCCTGTAGTTTCTGATTTGTTTGTGCCATTGAATCTGGGCACCTTTTAGTTACACACAGTTTGGGTTGAATACAGTTTTTCTGATTCCAGTTTTGCTGTAGGTTTTACCAGACTTATTTCAAATTGTTCGTACATGTGATGATATCTTGAAAGAGTTTATTACTTGGAAACTTGGGACTTTGGTGGCCATTGTTCGTCAGGTAGGCTTGCTTTTATAATTTCCTTCCTAAAATGTGCCATGTTTGGGTTTTTAGTTGTCTCATTCGATGGTTTTTGTGGATGCAGCATATTCGTAAATATCTTTCAGAACTACTCGCACTTATTTCTGAGTTATGGACTTCATTTAGTTTGCCTCCTGTAAATCGTCCTGTCCGTGGTTTACCAGTAAGTCACTTGGCCTTTTATCTCAGTTGTTGGTCTTCCTTGATGTTGAATTTGTACTAAGAGTTCACTTTGTATCTATGCTTGGTATATGATATTTTCCATCCTCAGGTATTGCATTTGGTGGAACAACTATGTGTGGCTCTAAATGATGAATTTAGGACATATCTTCCTGTTATTCTTCCATGCTGTATACAAGTTCTCAGTGATGCAGAACGGTGCAATAATTTTACCTTTGTTCCTGATATTCTTCACACTCTGGAGGTTTTTGGAGGTTTGATACTTTAGATGTTTAGTTTTTTGTCCTCGCGCCTTGCCTGGTATGCCCGTTGTGTATTTAAATGTGCTTTTTCCAATACAGGAACTCTGGATGAACATAT
Source organism: Silene uniflora (assembly GCA_018983105.1). Classification (NCBI taxonomy): domain Eukaryota; kingdom Viridiplantae; phylum Streptophyta; class Magnoliopsida; order Caryophyllales; family Caryophyllaceae; genus Silene; species Silene uniflora. The sequence continues at coordinate 16,114 of JAGPOY010003044.1, forward strand.
GCATCTTTTGCTTCCAGCACTCATCCGTCTATTCAAAGTGGATGCTTCTGTAGATATAAGACGAGCAGCCATCAAGACTCTTACAAGATTAATTCCTCGCGTGCAGGTTATTTTGCTAATTTTTAGGTATCTATCATTTCAGTTGCACTAGGTGTATGATAAAATTATTAATTATACTCTATTTTTTTTTCCTTTCTCTGTTTTCAGGTCACTGGCCATATATCGTCACTTGTCCATCACTTGAAGCTTGTCTTGGATGGGTTAGCGTTTTTTTTTCCTTGTTTTTTTATCGAAAATATACATATGCAGTACACATAAAGGGAATGAAACTATGAAAGCACAGAGAGGAAAGGAAATATGTTGCTGTATGTCATTTAATGGAGGCTGCAAATGTGTACTTATCTTGACGCTGTTCTGCTATCCTCTCAGTTTTCCCCACATTGGGTCATGCACTCATGCCACTCTATTGAGAAACCTCATTTCCTGGGAGACTCCTCAGCTGTTCATTCCCTTGGTGTTTTGTTCTTCATGAACCTAGTCATAACTCATAAGTTGAGTCAGTTTAGAGTGTTGATTCATAGGATCTTGTTATCTGGTATAAATGAAATAATTTTAAAGGGTTCCTTACTTGATTATAGGAGCTTGTCATCATCAGAGTAAGATATCGTTGGTTCATATGAAGGTTCTTGTTTTACTGTTCAGAGAATTTATTCGTTTTTCCATTAGCAGTCCATCAAATTGTCTATGCCATCGTTTGGATAGATCAAAGACAGATGTTTATCGCAGTAATAAGAATGCTTGGCGACTTGGCGTTGTGTTTGGTCGATTTATATTAAATGATGAAATGTACCGGCCAACTTCTTTGCTGTAATTGGACGACAAGAATTATTTAGTTGTTTTTGTCTTTCTCTCCCACTCCTTTTCTGCACATACTCTTTGTTTTGACTTCTGCCTATTTATGCTTTGTATTCCTTAGGAGAAGTGATGACCTTCGCAAAGATGCTGTTGACGCACTCTGTTGTCTCGCTCACGCGCTTGGTGAGGATTTTACTATCTTCATCCCGTCCATACACAAGCTTTTGTTGAAGCATCGGTTGCGGGTACCTTTCTTCTTCCATTTTCTTCATCCTAACATTTCCCTTTAGTTTGTTGCTAAATTCGTTGACTTCTATAGCACCGGGAGTTTGACGAGATAGAGGGACGCTTTCGACGACGCGAGCCGCTAATATCAGGGAGTACAGCTGCTCAAAGACTAAGCCGCAGTCTTCCTGTTGAAGTTATTGCTGATCCTCTTAAAGATGTTGAGTATGACCCTTACAGTGAGGCAAGTGACTCACACCGCGAAGCTAGAAGCCATCAGGTGACTTTTTCGTTTGCACTAGACTTGTTTCATCTTTACTTATCTGAAACAGTGTATAAGTGTATGCTTGCGACCTTTTCCTTTTGTATGCTACGTTAAACTATACATCCTTGTGCTCTTTTACTTGCACAACAATAACATGAACTGTCACAAGGAACTGTTTCTAGATGAGAGAGGGAGGGAGGGCGGAAGGGAGACGGGAAAAAGACAATTTGGCAACAAAAAAAAGGGGGTAAAAAAGAAGAATTACGGCGTGGGGATGAATTTGACCATATTGGATCATGTGCTTGCTATTATGAAACATGGATGGTTTGCGTCCTGCATTTGTTAAGGGCATGTGTTTCAGCAAGATATGTATTGCCGGAGGGTCATTTTTTGTGTTTTCACTTCTCTGACATATGCATTTATCTTCGATGAGAAATTGTGGAATATTACGTGATTAAAAGCGCACGCAGCGATGCAGAATTTTGGATTAAAATTGGAATATATTTTAATCCCATCAGACGACCTGTTGCTTCAGAATTTAAACTATTGAAGAAGTTGATTATTCGCTGATGCTTAAATAGTACTTCGGTACTCCCTCCTTTCCACCCAAACATCCCCGTCCCAACCTTTTTGTGAGAGTAATTTTTAATTTATAGGGTATTTGGATTTACAGGGAGGAAGAATGTTAAATTACTTGATACAGTGTTCTATATATGTCTTGAATTTCTACTATATGTAATCTTAACTGTTTGATTGTTTCCATTTCATATGAGACCAAAAAATGGCCATTCTAGGTTTTGTATATGATAGAAAAAAAGCGTCCTCCTCCTTACCCTACCACAGGCTGGAGCCATTGTTGCTCTACCTTTTGGAGCCATTGTTGTTGTACCTGAAATTCTTGCTGGAGCCATTGTTGCTGTACCTGCAATTGTTGTTGTAGATATAACTCAACATGAATTATATATTTTCTTAAGTAGGTAGTATTCAATGCAGGTGAATGATGGACGCTTGCGTACTGCAGGGGAGGCATCTCAACGCAGCACTAGGGAGGATTGGGCAGAATGGATGAGACATTTCAGCATTGAACTGCTCAGAGAATCTCCTTCCCCAGCTTTGCGAACTTGTGCTAGGCATGCCCAGTTGCAGGTACTGCTAAGTTTTTCCATTGTCATATAATAATGACAATTTCACTTTTTTTTTTTAAAGCCATCTTAATCCCAAGAATCTCCAGCCTTTTGTAGGAAGAGAATTATTTGCTGCCGGTTTTGTAAGTTGCTGGTCACAACTCAATGACACGAGTCAAAGGCAGCTGGTTAGGAATCTGGAGACTGCATTTTCTTCTCCAAATATACCTCCAGAAATTCTAGCAACACTACTTAATCTGGTACATCTTTTTAATTGCTGTTCTTGTTTTTAAAAAAAATTGTTTCCAAATTGGCTATAATTATATTGCATTTTTCTTTTTCTTTTCTGCAATCCTAGATGATTGTCTGTTATCAAAAATTATGAACATAGGCTTTGTTGTGTCGATGGTTTAGCTGCTGGTATAGAACTATCACAGTGATGATGTTTAGGAAATTTCTGATTGACTGATGTTAGATGGGTGGACTTCTTTTTCTGGTATTATACTAGCCAATTTGCCCATTTTCTAAAACCCAATCCAACACAACTTATTTGACACAATTATTTCAAGTAGCTCATTTCTAACCCACTTAACCCGTTTAACTCATTAACTCTTATTGTTAAGCAAGTTTGGATTATTGAGTGAACTGTGAACCTAATGAAATTATGAACCGTTTAAATTAATGGGTTATTCGTGGCGAGGTTGTGTCGAACGACCTTAACAGACCTTAACCTTAACCTGCCCCGTAGAACTTCTATGTCGTGTCCTTGCCAACCTTATTCCATAAATGGGTCATAATGTCTTAACAATACCCGCTTCATGTCGGCTTCATATTGTGTTTTTAGGCCAGATAATTGATTGCTACCTCTACAATTTGCGACTCCCTCGCCATGGAGAGTTGGAAATGCAAGGCTCTTACAGTTTTTTTTAGGTTTGCCAGTAACCATTGGGAAATACCAAAAGATATGCTCGAAATGAGAATTTTTAGCCGGCTAGTTGATGTTCCCTTTGTAGTGGGAGCATGAAGAGTCTATTGATCATCTTCTTCTCTCTTGCTCTTGGGCGTGTCTTTGTTGAATCTATCCTTGTCTCTCTTGGTGTAAATTGGATATATCCTCGAAAGGCAAAATGCGTACACTAATTTGAAAAGAAGAATGAAAAAAGGTGGCGTTGTTAAAGTTTGGAAAATGGTTCCCTTGGCTATTTAGTGGAGCCCTCGGATTGAAAGGAAGCGTCGAATTTGTGATGCCTCTTCACATCTAGAAGTCAAGTTTTATTTCCGAAGCTATATATTTAGAGCAATATGCTTCAACGAACTCAAAACTTGTCTTTTCTTCTTTTTGTAGATAAGCTTAATCATTATAGTTTGAGAGCATAATTATTCATCTCTCAATTTGTTTATGGGTGTCACATATCGTGACTTTTGTGTATTGTGCGTCACCCCTATGAGGTAGATGGGGACACCAGCATGATATCTTTTTGTACATGGGCCTCACCTGCATGATATCTTTTTTGTACATGGGCGTCACGTTTGTGATATTTTTTTGTACATGAGCGTTACGCTTACGATATTTTTTTGTACATGAGCGTCACCCTCTTGACGTCTCTTTTTAAGAAATATTACATCTTATCTTATCAATAAATAAGTAAACTATCATCAATTTTGAAAGTTTGTAAATTATTATCTTTAGTGAGAAGATATCGATTGAAGTCTGCATCGTTTGACTACCAAAGCCTAATGAGTTGGACATAAATGGATGAATGGAGTACGTTTTAGCATAAAATGAAGTGTCAAACCCCATGCCTGAGTGTGTCAATGTTCAATTTGCTTAGGGAACTCATTTGCTAGGTCTACTTTCTTAGCAACACTTGAAGTTGGTTTTAGAGATAGAATATATAGTCTCATTTGGACTGTGTTATGGTCTTATGAGCAGTTACCAGAGCAGTGAGATTTGATAGTAAGTTTGTTTTATTGCTCAATCTTTTTACTTGCAACCACAGCTTGTGATGTTTTCTAGCACGTTGAATCGTGTTTCTGGTATTCAGAACTGTGTGCTGGAGCCATTAATCAATTTGTGATCTTGTTCACTAATAATTTGTAGAATGTACGAGAACCAGTTCTGCTATAAAATTCTTGATTGTTTTTTTTTCTGTCACCTGCTCCTTTTAGGCAGAGTTCATGGAACATGATGAGAGGCCTCTTCCAATTGACATACGTCTTCTTGGTGCTCTTGCAGAGAAGGTACTATTTTTTTGTTATTTGAATTCTCGCTGTATGCACAAATCTTCAGTCTTTGGGAGCATTGGCTACCTAGAGGTTTATTGTCAGTTGGGCAGTCATCCAAGTAACTCCGTTCTATTGATTTGTTTTTCAGTGTAGAGCATTTGCCAAAGCTTTGCACTATAAGGAGATGGAATTTGAAGGTGCACACTCTCGGAACATGGATGCTGACCCTGTTGCAGTGGTTGAAGCGCTGATACACATTAACAATCAGTTGCATCAACACGAGGTCTTTTAGAACCTTAGATATTTCTCCCTCCACCTTATTTTTGTTGTCCACATTTGACTTTGATTGTCACCTGACTCCAACTTAAACCAATATATTTCCCATATATACAATAATGAGAACATAAAACAGCTATATATAAATACTTGCTTTGATTCATCAAATATGTCAAACTTTACATTGTATCTGTACTTATATTTGGAGAATTTTGTAGTCAAAGTTGACATCTGCTGACTATCAAAGTCATTTGAGGAAAATAAATTTGGGATGGAATTCTGATATTACAGAGCTAGCATGTTTTTTATTTTCTGGCTATTGTATTAAAGAAACTATTTTGTTTTCTAATATAATGTTTTTTATTTCTAGGCTGCTGTAGGAATTTTGACCTATGCGCAACAGCATTTAGATGCTCAGCTAAGGGAGTCATGGTATAAGTTATTCATGTCCTTCATGAGTTAATTTTGCTAGATGGAAATTTTAATTGGCTTTATTCTCCAGGTATGAAAAATTACAGCGGTGGGATGATGCCTTGAAGGCATACACAGCCAAGTCAGCTCAAGCAACAACTCCACATGCTTTACAAGAAGCTACATTAGGTATGGATCATGTATCAATTTTGAATCAATTATGAAACAGCCTTCTTTATTTTGTGAAGTAGCAGTCCTTCAATGCAGTTC
>JAGPOY010003045.1:8729-24744 GCA_018983105.1 Silene uniflora
AAAAACTCTCCCACGAATCTTGTTTCATGCAATTTGGACAATAATTAGACAATAAAGACGATACATAGCCTAATCAATTACGTTAAACGGATGCAAAACAACATAAAACGAGTTTATTGTCTAACCAGTGACTGAAATTTCAGACTGAACAACCAATCCATGGCCAAACCACGAGACTCAACGTTCAACCATGGCTGAACCATGGTTCTCAAAGCCCGACCATGGCCAAACGATCAGAGCCTACTTGTTGCCATTGTCACACCATGGATCTCTACGTGTGGCCATAGTATCACGTTGGATCTCAACGCGTTGCTATGGACGTGTTGCTATGGAAAAATGTTGAGATTCATCGTGTAGCCATGGTTGGCGGTTGGGTCCTAGGATTTGGTCGATGGTCTGACGCTGAGTTTCAGGGATTGGTCCATGGAATGTACACTTTCATATTTACGCAAAAAAAATCGCAATGTTTACTACAATTAAGTAAGTACGTGACGTAAATCAACTAATGAATAGATTTAACGATACGCAAATAAATGTAAATTAACAAAAATAATGACGCGATTAAGTTGTTTACGTACCAATGATTCCGTTTCCGTCATGCTAATTAATGTTGTTAATTGTTTGTTGGTTTTTAGTGGAATTTGAGAGAAAATTGTTTAGGGAGAGAAATTAGTGTAAATGTGCATAGAGCATTACCGTCTTTTAGAATGAAAACCTCGACGATGAAAATCAGCGTGTCTTAGAAAACCCATAAATATAAGGGTAACTATGATAAGTCTCCCTTGTGACGAGTATATCCGTACCCGTCACAAGCTTATGTTTGTGATGTAAAATATCCCTAATTTTTTCTACTCATGGAGAAATGTGGGTTCCAAAAAATTCACCAGGAGTGGTAGAACGGGTACACGCATGTGTATTTAGGTTGACCCTTTCCACACTCCCACCTCCCAATGACAAATGGGGTGATTTGTACAATAGCCGAAACATAATACTCGCTCCATTTCACGAACAATAGAAGCCAGGTCATTTCAATGGAATTATGGAAACAATGGTACTGTAGTATTTCAGTGGAGGGAATGGTAATTAGTAAATTAGAGGTAATATTGGTAGTATGCAGAGAGTAGTAAATCACAACACTACCAGACCAAATCAAAATCAAGAATCATATACCATCCTCAAGCTCCGTATTCTCACTTTACGAAAATGCTATTCAGAATTATATTCATCAAACTTAAGCATCACATTCGTCAAACTGAAGAGTAGTAGAGATTTGAGTTCCTAAGAAAATAAGGCCGAAACTCAAAAACAGACATTGACATCACGGATTGAGTTCCTAACCTGAGACACATCCCAAATTGAACAGACCTTACAATCATACAGCCTTTACACCTTGTATAGCACAAATAAGTCTGGCATATTACAGGAAGCAGAGCACCGAGATTTGAAACAGAAAGAGTTGAGAGTTGAGACAGAAAGAGTAGCCTTCAATATAAAATACGAAACTAAATACCACAATAAAAGTTCCGGTACCCAATCTCAGGCTCAAAAGTACTAAATCAAAAAGAGGCTTACAGCCTTAGACATAAAATCTAAAGAGATTTTGCCTGACATATCCGACTGAACCCTACACGCAAATGAAAATACTAGAAGAAATTTGTCATTAGGCACAAAATACCCTACTTTCTAGTAGCGGCCAACTCCCCAGACCCTAATGACACCGTCGGTGTATCCACTGAACAGAGTGCTTCCATCGGCGTTCCAGCTCAAGCTTGTGCAGTAGATTATCTGCAAAATGAACATAAATGATCCTAAAGTTCCCATTTAAAAAATGGTACAAATGATTTATCTAATATCAGTTCAAAAACATGGGAAACTAATTATGGCCCAGCAAAAGAGTTGGTTCATTATGAAAGAAAAAAGCGTACTCCCTAGTCTCTCAGTCCCGATCATTTGTTTAGCTTTGAATTTAGCACAAGGACCAAGGAAAGAAGGGGAGCATTTGTGGATTGTTATACAGTGACAAGTGGACAATAGGTTATGTGGATCAAATTACCCTTTAACATTTCCAAAATAGAAAGCTAAACAAATGAATGGACACACCCAAAAATGGAATAGGTAAACAAATGACCACAAGGGAGTAAACACAACTATTCCAATTGGTAGCAAAGATGTAGAGGAAAATAAAGCATTAAAGCTGTAATACCCATCCTAAATTACATTGCACAGTGAAATTTGGCTTTGGTTCGGTTGAATATTTTATAGCTACGGTGAAACTAGATTTCATAGAACAAAAAATGGTAACATGAACAAAATAGAGGACCTTGTTTCTTATAAGGTACATCTGCCCACTGGCCTTGGGACAATGTGATACAACCATAAAGAGCAGCAGAAAGATTACCTTCTTCTTTGATGTGGTTGAAGCAGCTCCATCCAAATTGTCAGCCTCGGTCTTCAAATCAACCTTCAAGTCCTCAACAATGCTCTTGCTCTCCAAGTCCCAAATCTTAATACCGCTTTCAGTGGCAGCACAGAGCCAGTACCTGTTTGGACTGAAGCAAAGAGAATGGATAATAGTGCTTGCGTCAAGAGAATAAAGTTTCTTGCCCTCAGCCAGGTCCCACAAAAGAATTACACCATCTTTCCCACCACTGGCACACAAGGAGCCATCAGGAGAAACAGCAACAGTGTTCACATAACCATTGTGTCCGGCCAAGGTCGACCTCAATTTGCAGTTAGTCAAGTTCCATATTTTGACAGTCTTGTCCCAGGAAGATGATACAATTGTGGGTTGGGCATTGTTAGGGCTGAATCTCACACAGCTAACCCAGTCATTGTGACCATCGGCCTCCTGGATGGTATACTTGCACTCACCTGTATCACGTGACACAGAACTTTTAATTAAATGCCGGACCACATGTCACATGAAAACCATAAACTTAAGACTAGATTAAACTTGCACACACATATATACCACACAGCGAAGCACATATCTACTACTCGTACACCGCATTAGAGAAAGGAGCCATTGGCATTGCTATAAAATACTCCGCATCAAGGTTTAAGACGGACACTTTTACTTTGGAGATAAGTTTGTACTCCTGAATGTGACGGAGGGAGTATAAAACCAGGTAAAAGACAGTAAACCACAGGGCGATTCATTACACTAGAAATGACATGTACTCCCTTTGTCCCGGTCATTTGTTTACCTTTATTGGATGACAAGTGGGCAACATTGAAATTGGATGATCAAATAACGCATTAGAAGCATGCATGACTGAGACACCAAAAAAAAAAGGAAATGGTAAACAGACCAGGACGGAGGGAGCACACTACTTCTAATTCAAATAGGACAGGGTAACAGTTACAGTGAAAACATTAGCAAAAACGAAATTCTTGTTTAAGACGGGCATATTTGGGTAAGACCAAATAAAACAGATAAAACCCCAAACATAAAAGTCTGAAATGAATGTAAAAAGTAAACAAATGATGAGACGAAAAGGGTATAAAAGATTAAGAGAAACAAACCGAGAGTGTTCCAGAGCTTAATGGTACGGTCACGAGAAGCAGAGACGATCTGACGATTATCAATAGAGAAAGCAACAGAAAGAACATCTTTAGTATGACCAACAAAACGACGAGCAGTGGTACCAGCAGCAAGATCCCAAAGACGGAGTTCACCATCCCATGAACCAGAAAGAGCAAACTGACCATCAGAAGAAAGGACAACATCTTGAACAAAGTGAGAGTGTCCAGTTAAACGACGTCGTGGTACACCGTATGTCCTGTCTTCCTTAGTCAGATGCCATTGGATTATTGACTTGTCTCTTGATGCTGTCACTATCATGTCGCTGTTGTCAATTGGTGTTGCTATGGCTGTCACCATGTCTGTGTGTGCCCTCATTGTACCCTTCAAATGAAGCTGCTCTCCCATGGCTGCTGCTGCTTGTTTGCTTTCTTACTCTCTCTTTCTTTTGTTTTGTAAGAATGGTTTTCGAGAGAGGCGATGGATTTTGTGTGGCTGGCTTTTATATGAAGACGGCTTTTATTTCGTTAGGGTTTCTGTAGGCTTTTTTTGTTTTACCAGTTCTGGTATCCAGTCCGGGTAACAAACGGGTTAATACACTGGGTTATACTTGATTTACCTTTCTAAATGTTTATTTGGATTTGGATTTGGATGTAATATGGCATTGATAAACGAGTTACTCTCTAGTCTCTATCTCTCTACCAACTTCAACAACATTTTTAATGAATGGTTAGGTTGCAAGTTGGTTTTGACGAGTGAGCCGGCAAGCGTTTATTTACGGTGATTAATCATATAATAGAGATTTATTGTATTTTATAAGTACTTTATTGAGGGATCGGCATCTCTGGCATTAATTTAATTTGAATTTTTTAATAGAGGCTTTCTAATATTATGCTTTGGTGTAATAATTTAGTGCTTTCACGATTTTTATTATTAAAATTTTTAAAATCTCATATTTTCTGCTGTAATGTTTATGATTATTTTCTCATATAACCGCGGGGTTCTCAAAGTGTCAATATTTTAGAGAGATTTGTTGTAGTGTGTTTGTTTCAACTACCGTTATCCCAAATTTCTTGGTACAACTTGAGTTAGGCTTGCCCATTTGGAAACGGAGATTGGGAAGTTGATACCAACTTGTAGCAATTTGTGCACATCCGTCTTCACGACCTCCGTCATTGGAGATTTGTGTGATTAAGTTTTTATTACGGTTGCTTCACCGATTTAGCATCATCTTCCAATGAATCCAGTGCATACATGAAGGAGAACTTATCCTCTTAGAGTCTTAGGGTCCGTTTGGATGGAAGGAATTGGAGAGAAAGGGAGGGGAAGGAAAGGAAGGGATTTAATTTCCTTTGTTTGGATAAAATATATGGGAGAAGGGAAATGGAAGGGGAGAGAAATTAGAGGACTTATTTTCTCTCCTATAGAACAAACCATAATCTCTCCAATGGTTGGAAAGAAAATATTATTTGGACTATAATTATACCACCAACATCCTCCAATCATCCATCAATTCTTCATCTCCCTCTTTCCTCCTCTTCCACTTCCCCTCATAATTTTTGTTATCCAAACACCCACATCCCATTTGCCCTCCCCTTCTCTCCCCTCACTCCACCTCCCCTCCCTTTCCCTCCATTTTTGTTATCCAAACGAACCCTTAATGTCGGCAATTGTCCATCCAAGAGCTTCCTTGTTATCCTTGAGCATGGACATAAGTGTGCTTCTTGATGGACCTTAAGTTTGCTTGAAATTATGACCTTAGTCTCATTCTCTCCAAGAAATGCATACTTGAGGTGCTCAGGGAGCTGTCCGGATTCTCTCCATTACTTGAAAAGAAATGGACTTCCCATTACTTTCGGACGGTCCGGATTAAATCTTGAAGCGATCTTATGGTTGTAATTATTTCATAAAAGTAATGTTTTAATGAATGGAGGGGGAAAATATATTAGAATAAGAGTGTATTAGAGATAAAATGGAGAGAAAGTAATGGAGAGGATCCAAATTTCTCAGCGAGACTCCCTTAATTGTAATTGACGTGGTAAATAGATAGGCACGCCGTTTATCTTTTATTAACCGAGCAACTATTTCGACCTTTGAATTTGAGTTGTGTACTCACGAGCGATCATATTATTGTAGTTGTAGTATTCATGTAATTTTGTTTCTTTTAACAATATCGAAGAAAAACTCTACTACTATGTTTTTTTTTTTGGGTGCAAAAGAAGGGCAAGCCCCGAAAAATTAATTAGCTAGTACACGGGGGATAGCTACTCCAAGAATGTCTTCGCGCAAAATTGTATGAAGTTCAACATTTGAAAATTCGACAAAAGATGTAGTGATGCTCGATCCTACTCCTTGGTTTGCTAGCCAATCTGCAGGTCTGTTAGCTTCTCTGTAACAGTGCTTTAGTTCCACTTCCAACTGTTGTCGTAAATGAGATCCTTACACTTTTTCTACCAAATAGCATAGATTATTGCTCACCAGCTCTTCTTCATATATGAGACAAATGCACGGAGAATTATCCATATGAATTAGTAGCTTGTCAATGAGCAAAATCCGAGCTCTTTCTAATCCCGCTACTAATGCCGTCAATTCGGCCTTCATCGAGGTACAGAATCCGCAAGAGAAGTAAAATGTGTCAATGAAGTTACCTGTTTCATCTCGAAATATACCTCCGCGCCCTACGGACCTTGGTTACCTTTAGATGCCCCATCAGTATTTAGGAGAGTCCGGCCATGAGGTGGTGGGTGCCACCTAATAAAAACTTCGCTTCTGCCTAGACCGGGATGTGGAATGAATAAAGAAAATCTATCAAATGCCTTCTTAGAAGTGGCAAAATGCCGAAATAGAAAGGCTTTGGGGTCGATGGGATTATCCTCGTCATGTCCAAAAACAATATTGTTTCGCCACCTCCAAATCCACCAACAAGTAATAGCGAAATGCATCGACCAATCCTCCGACGCATTATGGATGCTATTACTCGCATTATGAAGCAGCCAATCATTGTTATTAGAGTTGTAAAAATAGTTGTGGGAGACCAAATTACTAACCTGGCTCCAAATGTTACGGGATATTGGGCACAAGCGGAGAAGATGATCAGAAGTTTCCTCTTTACTATGACACCCGGGGGCATATAGAATCATCCCCCATTCCGCGACGAACACGATAAACATTATGCATTAATCTTCCATTCGTAGCTAGCCATTGAAACATTCGAATTCGTTGCTGGACTGGGGGTTTCCATATTACTCTCCACATGGGTGGCTCGGAATCATTATTTAATTATGGGGATTTAATTATAGCTAGAGCGGTCTTAATAGAAAATCGTCCAGAAGTCGTCGTACCTTTCCAAAACAATGTATCCTCAAGATTTGAATCCGGTTTTGAGGGAGGTAATTTGCAAATAAGTCCCATTTCCAACCTCCGGCTTCGTCCCACATTTCACTAATCGCCGCGCCTAAAATGCTAATCGGAATAGGAGCGATTGCTTTATCTGATAGACACTCATCATCAACCCAGCTATAATCCCAAAAAAGCGTCTGTCTACCATTACCAATAGTCATAGCCGTCCCTTTTGATATAGTGTTAGCCTGAGAATTAATGTCGGGCCATACATTAGACATATTTTTTTTGGGTTGAAACATGTCTACGTCACATCTTCCGCTGCAATATTTAAAACGTAAGAGACGAGACCAAAGTTTAATATGCTCGGAAAGCACTCGATAACCAAGCTTAGATAGGAATGCAGCATTCGCCTGCTGTCTAGCCGAATTAATACCAAGACAGCCTAATGATTTTGGTCATTGAATGGTTTCCCAGGAAATTAAGTGGACCGACTTTCTTAATTCATCTCCGCCCCAAAGAAACCTTGTCGATTTTCTGTCAATTGAATCACAAACCGTTCTTGGAATTTTAGCATATTGCATCGTATACTTTGCTAGAGTCGAAAGAGTAGCTTGCAAAAGAGTGGCACGCCCGGCTAGAGACAACCGTTTGGTAGACCACCCAGCCAACCTTTTATTAATTTTATCTGCTAGGTTAGAATAGGTGTTGCGAGTGACGCGCCATTGATAGTGGGGACCCCGAGATAAATTCCCAAATCCGTAGTTTCCTCGAATCCAAGAGCATTGCTCAGAGAATTTCTTGTAATTAGCGATGTATTGTTTGAGAAGAAAACCCGAGATTTTGACATGCTCACTTTTTCTCCTGATGCTCGACAAAAATTATCTAGCACTTTTTTGATAGTTACAGCTTGTGCTATCGTCGCTTCCCCGAATAAGACCATATTATCAGCAAAAATTAAATTATTAATAGCTAGACCATTGTGGCAAACCGGTTTTGGCCGCCACCTCTCACCTCTAAACTCCGTATCAATGGCTTGCTGAAATTTTTATAGACACAACACAAAAAGATAGGATGATAGCGGGTCACCTTGTCTAACCGCATGAGATGGTGTAAATTGTTCAGTCGGCGCTCCATTCCATAATACCTGCATTATTCTCGGAGAAGTATCGTACTCCATAATAGTGTCACGAAGGAGTACTGGAAAACCCATATCAGTCAATGTAGCTCGAATAAATCTCCATCTAAGAAAGTCATACGCTTTTTCTAGATCTATTTTAATAACCATAACTGGAGTCTTGCCTTTCTTCTGTCGCATAGAGTGAATTACTTCTTGAAATATAACAATATTATCGGTAATTTGTCTTCCGGGAACGAAACCATTTTGAGTTTTTGAGACACGAAATGGAAGTACTTTCTTGACACGGCTGTGTGGACTAATCCACCCGCGCGTTGGTGATTAAGGCGGCAGCACTGCATCCACGGAACTTTGGTTTCCCAAGCACGTCATGGACCGTTGCCGATTTGTGAGGCATTGAAACCTCTGAAAGGTTAAATAAGCCTGCATTTGTGGAGTCCCCACCAATTTTTATGCGAAATTGGAAGCGTTCGAATACTTTATGTCATGTCAAGACACAAAGTAATGACATAAACACTAAGAAATTCGTCACCCTTAACATTCTATGTCTAAAATGACTCTCGAGATGCCAATGGACACGGATGTCTAGAGATAACTGGAGTAAGGGGTGAGGGTATATGTTAGGACGTTCTTTAATCGAACACCTAATCCCGCCCGCCTCGATAGCGGCCTCTACTAATGATTAGAGAAGTTATTTATATTTAATATGTGGTCGATTGTATGCATGCGATGCAATATCCAATAAATTAAACCTAGCATGTGAGATTTAACTATGTCGGTGAGCATATAATTTAACAAACAATGGGAGTCAAAGTGACATTTATATTCAATTACATGTGAAAACCAAGCAAAATAAATCGTATGGAACAAATACATTATAATAATGAATTACATAAAATACAATTACAATGATTACAACGCTTTACTTAATCTACGTCGTAAATACGCTCAAACAGAGAGTTTTGGAGAAGAAACGAAAAGAAAAGAAATAAATATAAAAACGTGTTGGTTTAGAGGTGATAATACGGGATAATAGTTGATTAAACCCTAATTATAGAACTACGTCAAAGCGAGACGCGTTCAGAGGCAGAAACCATCTCAGAACAGGCGCAACATCTGTTGCGTACTCTGGAAGAGGCGCAACAGCTCATGCGTCTGTTCTCGAGTTGGGTTCTGACTGTGAAGTCAGAATCGCGATGTTTGTTAATGTTTGTTAGTTGATTTAAATGGATTATTGACATGGAACTCGAGTTGAAATGATTTAGTCAGGTTTATATGCAAATGTGATCGTCATAAACGAAATAAAGGTGAGATTTGCAGCGGTGTACAAGCTACGAATTCGGAAATACAAAGGATCGAAACTTGAGATTAAGATGGATGAATTGACGAAGATGACAGATCGGAAACTGAACGTTTGTACCAAATACCAATTCCAGAGCCTCGACATGAACGAATCGAACCTCTAAAACCAAGTTTGATTTGAACGACAAAACCCGCAAATATCGAATTACTTGGGATTCAAGTCGATTTAACGGTTCAAATTTAAAAGGATTTGATAAAAATTACATTCTAAAATATTGGGCAAACGGAGAAACTGAAGAAGGACGAAAAAAAAAAGAAAGAACAAAAAGGAAGACGAAAATCACAGAGGTTCGAGGAAGAAGAAGAAGAAGAAGAAGAGCAGGAGCAGCAGCCAACCTCTAGAAGAGGCGCAGCGGGTGCTGCGATCTTTCCAGAAGGCGCAGCTGCTGCTGCGTTTCTTCTCGACGTAATTCCGATGCTGTTTTTGTCAAAAGGTTTTAAGAAGGTGTGGTTTTAAATTGGTTTGAACATATTTACGACATAGATTTTACATTATCGATACAAAAATAAAATACAATAAATAAAGAAGGATTTACACCCTCAGACTTACATGTTTGACGAAGCGAGATTAACTAAGTTAACGATTTAGTGATTGCTTGACTCAAATGTACGTAGAAAGTGCCCTCGTAATAAGAGGATTTTAACGATTGATTAGGTTGATTAAGTGGAGTTGGTTAAGTTGGTCGGTCTATGCAACGTGACTGGCACTCAGAATGATCTGAGCTTACGTGGTCGATTGATCAAGCACGTAGGTGTCGAATGACAGTAGCGTGGTCTAGAATGCAAAGAAAGAAGAGAAGGGCGGACACTCGCGTGAATAATATGGAGGCCGAAGGTCTCCTTTTATACTAATCACGAGGAAGAGTTTAGGAATAAATCGGATTTGGAAAGAAAATCTAGAAATATTCCGGAAACTGAGAAAAAAGGGTTGGAGAAGAGGCGCAACAGCTACTGCGTTCCTTTGAAGAGGCGTAGCACCTGATGCGTCTTCTCTCCAGAGGTTTCCTCCTCGGCAAGAAAGATTTCCGCGTTTAAATTATGAAGTAGGGAAGATATGTGCTTCCTTATTCCGTAAAATACATATTTCGGAAATATTATCAAAAATATATTAATAATTATATTAGGAATAATTATCTAGAACATTGTAGAACCTTCTGACTCGGCATATTAAAACGACATTTAGAAAATGGAAGCAGTTTTTGACCCGGACTCCAAATGTACTCTAATTACTGATAAGTACTTATTTTATATACATTTACCCATTGTTTAGCTCTTATTTACATATTATTTTGCACTTATCTAGGTGATTTTGAGCTAACACTTGTGTTTCTAGTTTATTTTGTCATGCTAACATGTTTTGTAGGGAAGTAAGACGAAAGTGCTAAAATCCTATAACAATTTGAGCAACTAGAGAGCAAGGCTAAGATAAGAGTGAAGTTTGGATTAGCATGACACATTTACTTGGATTACATGGCTTTTTGATGGACCAAATATCAACAAATGCAAAATGATGGTCAACTAAAGTCAAGCCCAATTTAGAAAGTCCAAAAATGAAGAGAAAGTGCACGGAGGCTATCATCACATTTTAGGTCAATCGTGCATTAACCGGGTGATTAATCACCCTAGTAATGGTGTCCATTGGATTCCATAGGCATTTACTAAGGACTTAATCACATTTGACCGGAGACCTACGATCCCGATCGGGACGAGGTGATCCCGATCGGGACGAGCATGACCTAGCCGCATATGTGATCTTTTCATTTGTATACGTTTCACCTCCTATCTACTATAAATAGGAAGGTGCATTCGACTCATTTCCACACACTTTTACACTTAGAAATTCTCATACTCTCTTATTATATCATTTTTAGTTGTAATCTTTCAATAGTTAAACAATTCTCATTCAAGTTCTAATATAATTTCCTTTGGTTATTTCTCGGTTTGTTCTTATTCTTCTTGCAAGTTTTCGATCTTCATCGTGGTAACTATTACATCTAGTTTTTTCTTTCGCATTTTATATTTCTCGTATTAGTTTATTTCATCATTTAGTTAATCATTTTGTTATTCATTTGAATGTCATTCTTATTACAAGTAGTTTATAATATCATTTCTCCTCTTAATCCTTTACTACATTATAATTCTATTTCCATTATGTTTATTTCATTATATAGTTTTAGTTTTATTTACATAATGAGTGAGTAGTCTATTTTGTCTAAGGGGTAAGGGAACCATGCATTAAAATATAAGTTAAAATGCCAACATCGAGATAAAAATAGTTCTAACACATTGCTTCCATGGCATGCTCGTTTTTCATATGATTAATCTTTGTTTAGTGGCCATATTCATTGATTAAGTTTGTTAATTCATTCTATAAGTCGAGAGACACGGAATTCGAGTTAGACTTTGCATGTGATGGTAGAGTGACCTAGTAGACGAGAGACTCTAGGACCCAATCTATGGACGATATTATTATCGGGAATGCTAATGTTGTGAAATGGGTAATCCTTGTTCCTAAGCAATTGTTGTTCTTACTATTTAATCTTAATATAGGCATGGCTATTTATATGTGATTTGCATGTGACCCAATCCCCTTGGACTCTTTTAGTTATTATTATTTACATCATATCTTTTATATTGTTTTAATCAAACCCAAACCCAATCGTTATTTTGATCTTGATAGAAATTCACCATAGCAATTCATTTATAATCACCATTTTCCTTGTGGACTCGACCCCTTATTACTACATTAATTTGTTGTGCCTGGGTATTTTTGTTAGGTGTGCGATAGCCTATCAATTACTGTCAAAACGCCCATATCGGTGCGTAGATGACGACCAAGGGGTTGACTCGAGTGTTTGAGCTGTCATTTATCGATAAACTTACCGACTGTCATAAATCGCTCCGCATAATCAAACATGCGGCCAATCATCACTGGGTGGTTGACGGAAGGTGTAGAAACGAGGTATCTACAGAGCCCCCACTTTGACTGAGGCTTGGACAAGGCGAAAGTCAAAGTATAGCCTTCAGGTCAATCGAAGATTACAACCTGACGACTATGGCGACGCTAGGCGGCTCAAGGAGTCTGAGCCAAGGACATGTCGTCGGGAACATTTTAGAGTCTGTCGACTATCGGGGAGGGTTGTTTAAAGTCCATTAGACTACGTAAGGAAGCTCGTCAGCCATAAGAAGGAAACATACCTGACATAAGACGATACCAGGAAGCCGGCGGAACGTTTGGAACCACCAAGGAACATTTCAGTAGACAACGGGTCGTCATTAGAAAAAGTTAACAGAGCTCTCATAATAATTTTAACAGAGGCCTGATCACCTCTACAGAAGATTAAGAGGTCATCAGCAAAAGCAAGGTGGCAGAGCTTTAAAGAGTTACATAAAGGATGGAATCTAAACTCAGGATTCAGAGTTACCACATCAAGGATCCTTGTCAGGTACTCCAAACAAAGGGTAAAAAGTAAAGGAGACAAAGGATTTCCTTGTCTTAACCCTCTCTTTCCTTTAAAATATCCAAACTGATTACCGTTTAGGGACAAGGTAAAAGATGGAGTGGACACACAATGCATTATCCATCCAATCATCCTGACAGGAAATTTAAAGGCATGCATCATATCTTCCACAAAAGCCCATTCTATAGAGTCATATGCTTTCCTTAGGTCTATCTTCATCATAACCCTAGGAGAGCATGTCTTTCTATTATAGAGTCTTACCAGATCATGACAAATGAGTATATTATCCACAATGTCTCTATCTTTGATGAAGGCACTCTGATTCATGCTAATGATGTCAGCCAAGACTGCATTTAATCTTCCACATATAACCTTATAAATGCACTTATACAGTACATTACAACAGGCTATTGGTCTGAAGTCCATTACAGTTGCTGGGACATCTTTCTTTGGTATCAGGGTGAGCACAGTAGAATTAATCTGCTGCAATAGTTGACCATTCTCAAAGAATTCCATAACTGCACTAACCACATCATTGCCCACTATTTCATAAGCATCCTTAAAAAAGCTAGATGAATAGCCATCAGGCCCTGGAGCCTTCTCATTAGGTATAAAAAATAAGACTTTCTTAATCTCATCCTCTGAGACAGGTTGTATCATTGCTACACCATGAGCATCAGTAACAATTTTCCCTCTTCTTACTACCCCAGGATTCACTCGGGTTACAGGTTCAGAGCTGCCAAGAAACCACTGATAATAGCCTAGAAAAGCCATTTCAATGGTAGAGTTCTCAGTGCAAAGGTTACCATTCATATCAGAGATACTGAGCACTTTATTCTGGGCCTGTCTTGCCTTAATAGTGCTATGAAAAAATGTGGTGTTCTCATCATTGCAATGCATCCAAGTTACCTTTACTTTTTGACCTAGAAATAGGTTTTTAGCCTCCTCCAGCTCCTTAAATGACATAGCAGCAGCTCTTTCCTCAGCTTGTAGCATTATATCATGAGGATTCAGATGCAGTTTTGCTTGCACAGTTTCCAGGAAGATCTTTGCCACTTTAGCTGAATTTATTATGTCTCCATATCCTTCTCTATTTAGCTTCTTTAAAGGGGCCTTCAAGTGTTTTAACTTTTTCACTACTTGAAACATGAGACACCCCTTTACTTGCTGTTGCCAGACCTCCTTAACAGTACCGGAGAACCTCTCATCTTTACTCCACATTGTAATATATTTAAAACTGGTCTTCTTCCTTTCATTATATTCCCACAAGCTAAATATGCAAGGGCTATGGTCAAATAGTCCTTCAGGCAAGAAGTTCACAATGCCAGTGGGCCCTAAAAGAATCCATACATCATTGGCCATAACTTGATCAATTCTACTAAAAACCCTATCCACACCCTCCTGTTTGTTATTCCAGGTGAAGTAGGCTCCATTAACCATTAGATCATATAATCCACATTTGTCCACACAATCCATAAACTCTCGAGTTTCAGCATCAGTAACTCTTGAGCCTATTCTTTCATCCGAGTAGAGGACATTGTTGAAGTCCCCTAAAACCAGCCATGGTCCATTAATAGAAGTAGCCATGTGTTTTAAAGACAACCACGGACTCTTTCTATCAACATCTCTATTGCACCCATACACCATGGAACATACCCAACTAAACCCAGTCTGCAAGTGAGTGACATTCATATGGATCACCTGCAACTCTTTACTTATCACATTCACACTAAACAAAGTACCATCCCAGATTACCCATATTCTTCCACCATCCTTGACATCATTATTCATTACATACTTCCAATTTTTCCCTAAACCTTCCTGAACTTTAACACAATTAATGGTTCTGACTCTAGTTTCTACTAGACCAAAAAAACCTACATTATTCATATGCAAGAGTCTACGTACATCTCCTTGCTTATTCCTTTTATTCATTTGGTTATTTCTCAGTTTGTTCTTATTCTTCTTGCAAGTTTTCGATTTTCATCGTGGTAACTATTACATCTATTTTTCTCTTTCGCATT
This sequence comes from Silene uniflora, assembly GCA_018983105.1. Taxonomy (NCBI): domain Eukaryota; kingdom Viridiplantae; phylum Streptophyta; class Magnoliopsida; order Caryophyllales; family Caryophyllaceae; genus Silene; species Silene uniflora. The sequence goes on from JAGPOY010003045.1 coordinate 23,577, forward strand.
TTATATTTCTCGTATTAGTTTATTTCATCATTTAGTTAATCATTTTGTTATTCATTTGCATGTCATTCTTATTACAAGTAGTTTATAATATCATTTCTCCTCTTAATCCTTTACTACATTATAATTCTATTTCCATTATGTTTATTTCATTATATAGTTTTAGTTTTATTTACATAATGAGTGAGTAGTCTATTTTGTCTATGGGGTAAGGGAACCATGCATTAAAATATAAGTTAAAATGCCAACATCGAGATAAAAATAGTTCTAACACATTGCTTCCATCACATGCTCGTTTTTCATATGATTAATCTTTGTTTAGTGGCCATATTCATTGATTAAGTTTGTTAATTCATTCTATAAGTCGATAGACACGGAATTCGAGTTAGACTTTGCATGTGATGGTAGAGTGACCTAGTAGACGAGAGACTCTAGGACCCAATGTAACACCCCGTCATTTCAAGACCCTTATTTTTGCATTAAAAGTAATATTTTAATTAATTTTAATTTAAATAATTAATTATCGAAAATAATAATAATATGATGAAATATAATTTTATTTTATTTTGGAGTAAAGTAATCATTTGAAATGTTTCAAGGATGTTTAAAAGTAATTCAAACTTTATTTGTACATTTTACTTTGATAAAACCGATTTCTAGCGAAAGACGTAAAAACTCAGTTTTTCCGTTTCTAATGTTCGTTATGTTAGGGGATAGTGTAATAGGTCATGTAAATACTTAATCTTTTAGTAAAAACACGTTTAGAAACTTTGACGTAACCGGAATCGACGACCGTTGCGTTTTGCTAATTACCGTCTCATCGAACCACCAAACGTAAACAAATGAAAAACACAACAACTCCCTCCTACACTCCCTCCTTCCCGGCCTCCCCCCTTCACCTTTCTCCTCATTTTCATTTTCATTTTCATTTTCTCCCTCATCTTCCCTCTATTCATCTCCTAACCCTAAAAACTCAAATCCAACCTTCTTACAATTCACCAAAATCATCATAAAATCTTCAATACTTACCCAAATTCAACAAGTCTTATAGTTTTGGAATCCCCTAATCATCCTCCATCTAATGGTACCATTTATTTTCATTTCCCCCAAATTTGTTTAAGACGGATTTTTCTAGGGTTTTCGATTTTAAGCTTATAATTTCGTTTTTCTT